>OVBJ01000981.1:0-36908 GCA_900406535.1 Noccaea bulbosa | reverse complement strand
GAAGTGTAGTTCTTTATACCTCCAAGTTCATAAAGCTTTATAAGTTTTTAGAACTAGCTTCTTGATAAAGAATCAACAACTCGTTTGCAAAGCTAAGCAAAACATCCATGGAATCGATCAATCATATCTCAGGTTCGCTCATTCATACATACTCACCGTTTCTGCGGACGCTGTCTACGAACCAGCCAAGCGTAACGATGTGCAGACTATCTCTTCTGCCATGTTTCAAAGCATGCTCGAACTTGCGCCCATCGTAGCTGTGAAACTCCATTTTATATGTTAAAGAAAGTAACACAAACGCCACGGAAATGTTCATGTCAAAGTAGAAGAAAAAGGCAAAATCGGAAAAAGGATATCTGAACGACCAAATGTGTACACAGAGAATTCAAAAGAGAGCTGTATTCACCACCAAGCTTCTCTGTAGCTTCTTTCACCTGACTCCTTGCTTCTGCTTTCAACAAATTGATCAAATTCTTAAACAGATTTGAGATAACATCACAAAATTCGCAAGTGTTTCGTTGCAAATTCCTGACTGATTATGGCAATTGGANAAAAAAAAAAAAAAAAAAAAAAAAGTGGATTAAAGAGTCCAGAGAAGCAATTCAATTTTTCGCTAACGCTTTTTCTCGCGGATTAAGAATGGGAAAGTCAAATCATATTCACGGAGAAAGCAAGCAACAATGAGATGTGAAAAAGCACCTTTAGAGAGACCAGTGACGCAGATGACCAGACCGGAAAAAGGTCCGTCTGATCGGAACCGGGAAGAGGTGGTGGCGGCCGGAGAAGCAGGCTGCGACGCGAGGCTGAGATGTCGAGAGGGCGTGAACGCTCGCAGCTTCGAGCATCTCTTGCTATCGATCACCTCTGCTCTTCTAAGGACTTCCATTAGTGTCGGATTTCGTGGAGATTCTGAGAGAGCCAAGCGAAGGATAAAGTTTGAATCGTGCCGTTCAAGGAAGAAGAAGAGGGAATTCCAATGTTCTCGAAGAGTGTATGAGCCTTTTTTTTTGTAATAAAAGTAAAAAGAAAATGAAATTAAATAAAAGATTATGAATATCTGAAGAAAATAAGAGAGGCAAGCATGATCGTCTATGTTAGGAAGGTAAATATTTCCCCACTACAATCCGGCGACTTCGTTAATATTTTGTTTTTTTATAAAATACATATAAGTTAGTAAATTGAAACTTGAAAAAAATTTGGAAAGAAATGTCATATGTTGAATGAAATTTGTTTTCCAGATGATATTCTGATTAGGAGTGAATATGTATCATATCAATAAGATTGAGTGGACATTTACCTAATTGGAAAAATACACGATCAACTTTGGGTATTGAGCAGTGTTGCTGACTTGTTCTTGTATGCCACGCAACGAGCCCGTAAAAATTGGGTTTTTGATATGCAATCATGGGTGATTAGAAGCCGGTGTCACATCTTAATCTTGTAATATTTAGCCGTAAAATCATGCCTTGAAGTGTATCAACAATGAGATCTATTGTTGACGAATGTTAATCATGTTTTGTTTCGAGTGTTTTCCAGCACTACAAGTATAGGCTTTATCAAACATGCCATTAGAATTTAGAACAAACTAGGTTGGCTGTTCCATGATCAAGGGACAACGACGAAGTTTGAGTTTGACTCATCTACACGTGGATTTGAAAAGAAAACATTTACCTCAGTATTGGTGGATTGCAAGGTGCTTTGAACCACATGTTAAAATACAAACTATACGTGGCATGGTTACATCTAATGAAATGTGTTTAATATGTTTAAGAAAACTCAATTTTTTTTTTTAATCGAAAATAGAATCATATGATTATGAGTCAGATTGACATTCATACTGTAAGTCTGTAGACCCGATTACGTGGATCAGCAACAAGAACATGGCAATATCGAGGATGTCGCTGTAGGATCGAACACTGCTTTGGCCGTTTGTGTGTTTTAAGGTGTGATAAGGTCAAGTCTATCGAACAAGATTTACTGTTAGGGATTAGGAAACGACTGTTCAGATTGACTTTTGTCATTGAATTGTGTGTATGTTTTTATCCTTTTTGCATATTTGAGAAAACAAGAAACAAAATGAACTGAAAAATGGGATTCCGAATTATAGATGTGATCTGTCAATTTTCTAACTAGACATGTTAATCGTGTACATTAATAAAAAGTTTGAGCTAGTATAACTATTTTCAAGAACAAACCATCACAGAACTAAACACATTACGCTTTGTATAGTCACAAGTAAATATATGAAAATGAAAACTAATACGAAAGAAAACTGAATATTAGGCTTATGGAGAAAGTTGAATACTGTATAATAAAAAAGAACGACGAGAATAACTAAACATGACTGTTTCAAATAGACAAAAGCGTTAAAGAAAATAATCTGTCTTGCGAGTCCAGAAACATAATAATAAGGTTCTTGATAAAAAAATTAAAAGAAAAACTTGGGGAGTTTCAAAGGCAATTCATCGACGCAGAGACGAGAATTGGTGCCTCATTTATGCCTCATTTAACGGTACTGCAGAGACGAGAAAACAAAACTAGAATGAGCAAGCACACAAACAAATACAAATCATGTAGATGCTAATCATTGAAAAATCAAATATACCTTGATGAATCCAATCTCCTTGGCGTTGCTGCGGAAGCACTGCCTGCAGCAGTTGAGACCATACTTCCTGATCAGCCCGTGTGAGTTCCCGCAAACACGGCTACATATAGACAATCAAATCCAATGTTATAAAGTCAGAATTTTCACTGCCAGAGATATAACACATAGCTAATCTCAAAAAAGCCAAATACACAATCTTTTAGATAAGAGAATCATATGGAACATCAACAACAGACACATTAATCAAAGTAAACAACCTCCCCGACTCTTAGCTATCTCTACAAACAAGAATTTGTATTCTTCATTGCAACTTCAGAAACTTTACTACCAAATTTAACACAAGAGCTAATCACACATGTAACAGCAATACAGAGAACAATCGTAGTAATAAATCTATGTGTAAGTGTCTCCATCTAACAATATAATGTGCCATCTATCCTCCTACATTTCTCAAACAAACACTCTCTCTCTCTAGCCAATACAGGTCTTTGTTCTTCTTAGTGAAACGCATACATCAAAATCTCCCAAAACGCAACAGCTATCGGAACAAAAAGCAATGAAATTTTGCAATCGCGAGCTATACATATTCACTACAATCAGCACAAGTCAAATACAAACTACCGGATTATCAATCAAAGCTAATCGGATTCATCAAAAGCTTGCCCAGTTTCCAGAAGAAAATGTAGATTAAGCTCGTTCCACACTTGTAAGGAACCATACAAATCAAAAGCGAGAGCGAGAGAAGAAGATGAATGATTACCAGGTACGGGATCCAGGACCGTACTTCTTCGGGTGAGAGTTCCAGATCGTGTCGTGACCCATTTCGTTACTTGCTCACAAGAGAATACGCCTGAGAGAGAGAGAGATGTAGACACGAAACGGCGATTGAGAGACACTCTTCAAAACCCTAGAAATCGTTTCGCTGAGCAGGAGAAGATCAAAGCTTATATAAACTGGAGAATTCTATAAACGAAAGAACAAACCAAATGGCCCATATTCTAATGGTCCATTAGGCCCATTAATGAGCGTACCGTTATTTTGTTTCTTTTTGTTTCAACTGGTCGTCAATTCCTGGTTTTACACTTCTATTTGCTTGGCAGTGGGTGCCACAAACACTGCTCAATCGTACGATCCTACGAGCGATGATGAGTCGCAACGATAAATGACATTTTAGATCGCATAAACTTGTCGCGTTTCTCCAAAACAAACAAAATCTTGCAACTGCTAAATCAAAAATCCCAGCCGCATAAACGAGTGGAAGTAAAGGTGTTGAATGCGAATCTCGCTCATTGTATGGCTCGTCGCCGAGTGAATCAATATATGAATGGGGTCCGTGATCCGTAACATCCAGTGAAACCTTAGCAAACGGTTATTATTTTTAATTATTTGGTGATACAGATTCATTATGGTTTTTACGGTTAAGTTCAGTAAAGTTGATTTTTGTACTGTCAAAGTGATTTTTGAGAAAAGTTGAAAATAGTATAATTAAAGAAACGAAGATAACTAAAACATAACTGCTCCAAATAGAATAGACAAAAGCGTTAGAGACGAATACAACTATCTGTCTTTTGAGAAGTTCCGACAACTTAAAAGAGGTTCTTCATTGAAACAAAAAAACTTAGACGAGTTTTCAAAGCCAATTCATCAACGGCCAATGTATCACAAGCGCATCAATGAAAGATTTGGGTTTCCTCATTTAACGGTACTGCAAAGACGAGAAAACAAAACTAAAATAAGCAATCACACAAATGAATGAAAATAATTACAAATCATTGAAAAATCAAATATACCTTGATGAATCCAATCTCCTTGGCGTTGCTGCGGAAGCACTGCCTGCAGCAGTTGAGGCCATACTTCCTGATCAGCCCGTGGGAGTTCCCGCACACACGGCTACATGTAGACACAACCATACAAAGTCAGAATCTTGACGGCAAAAAATATAACACATAGCTAACATCATACATAGCTAATCCAAGCCAAAATTCACACACAAAGTAAGTCTCTCTGTCTCTGTCTACGGCTTCAACGAGACAAGAATTTGCAAATTACAGTTTCACAAACTTGACTACCGAAATTAATGTACAGAGCTAATCACACATGTAATAGAAACACAGAGATCATCACAGTATTACTACAGAGCTAATCAAATTCTGAACAAATAGCCAAGCCAAACACAGACCACCGGATTAAAAATTCATATCTGGTCAGATTCAAGAGAAGTATTCCCCAATTTGAACAAGAAAATGGAGATTTAAGTTGGTTCTAAAGAAGCAAACAAATCAAAAGCAAGAACAAAGAGGCGAGAGAGGGAGATGATTGATTTACCAGGTACGGGATCCAGGACCGTACTTCTTCGGGTGAGAATTCCAAATCGTGTCGTGACCCATTTCGCTAATACGCCTTAGAGAGAGAGGAAACAACGAGCGGCGAGTTAGATATAAACTCTTCAAAACCCTAGAAATTTATTTCGTTCAAGGAGGACGCTAGACCTAAATAACTGATGTTTTTATATACAAACCAAACAAATGGGCCAGACTCTAAAGGCCCAGCAGACCCATTAATGATTTGATTTCGTTTTTAAACTTGTTTCGTCTCCACAGGTCTCTTTATGTTTTGTTGAGTAAGTTAATCCATGGCCACTCGACCTCTCATCTCTCTGCAATTCCTTTCTTCTTCTCTTTCATCTGCTTCGTTACACCAGACCCCACAATTTCTCTTCCTTCCAAGTTTTGCTAAACCCAGAAAAACCCACAAATGGTCTAGGACAAGTGTTCATTGCTCCTCTAATCTCATCATCAATCCTTCCCTTCTCTTCCTAAACGGCTTCGATGGCGGTGGATTCGTCGATACACAGACCTTCATTGTCACTATTAGTCTCGTCGTTGCTATTGCACTCTCTCTCTTCCTCGGCTTCAAGGTGGAAATCAGAATTGTCATAATTTCTGCTTTACGATTTCTCTAATTCCTTCATATTTGGGTGTTGATTCTTTGAATTTCTTGTTTGTGTTCTTGCAGGGAGATCCAGTTCCATGTGAGAGGTGTGGTGGAAACGGTAAATCTCTTTAATCTTCTTATACATTTGGTTATATATATATATATCAAGAGATATGCTTGATGAAATTCGATTCCTTTAAATGTAAATGATTTGACTTTGATAAATGCCTTTAATTGTCTCTCCATGTTAAATCAAAGTTCATCAGAATTTTGATCAAAATTTGTTGATTAGTATAAATCTTGTAACAAGGCTCTTCATCAGTAAAAACCACTCTTCTTTTCTGGAATGTGTGATGTGTAATGTAATGTGTAAAAAAGTTCTGTGGAAGTATCTGTAATGTGTAGTCGACTTTCTGATTCTAATGGCCTCTAAACCGGAGTGGGATTAGTGCGGTTTAGTGATCTCCTTCTCGTTTGTGTCTAATTGTCTTTATATACAATCTTCTTCTTTTGTTTTGTGGGTTTGTGTGTAAAGGCGGAACGAAATGTGTGTTCTGTCAAGAAGGGAAGATGAAAGTGGAATCTGGTATGGTTAACTGCAAAGTCTGCAAAGGTTCAGGTACTAAACTAAACCATTTTTTTTTTTTATTCTTTCTTAATCAAATCCATTTTGGTTTATGTGTTTTCACAAGCAGCGATATGAATTGGGTTTTGTTTCTGTTAAAATGTAGGTTTGATTTTCTGCAAGAGATGTGGAGGTTCTGGATATTCCCGCCGTTTATAATACCCAAGTCCATGCATATCAAAACATCTTTGGAATTGTTTTCGGCATTGGGTGATTTCGGACTTATATGATAGATATTCTAACTTGTTTATAGTTAACAAACAAGTGTTAAATGTCATCCACAGTTTTTCCAATTTCACTTGGTTAGATCGGTTCAATTACGCGTTTTCTAACACGCAAATTGATTTGGGACCAGATTGGACTGGACTGGTCAATCTGATCTTTACGAATTCGACGAGTCAATAATTATACACTTGATTCACCATCGACCCAACTCCAAGTATCCACAGAATTTACTCATACTAGCTAAAAAGCCTTATGATATCTCATATCTAAGCAAATTTGAACTTTTATACTTCAAATCGATCTAACATCTATTAGACATTGTTCGCATAATTAAAAGAAAATGTAGGAATCCGACTCTACTGAAACTTTTTTTTTTTCTAAGTTACTAGTTTTCTCAAGTGTAATGTTGATGCTTCGTGGTCAGCATCAGTGGTGTAGGACGGATACTAAAAGAGACGAGTATGGCAATATGAGGTGGTTTGGTGCAAAAACATACCCTCATCTCTTATCCAGTTGTGGATTTACAAGTCGCACCTCTAATGTTGCATCACCAAAAGAAGTTCTCAAAGAGAACAAGGAGGAGATTAAAAAAAAAAAAAAAAAGTGGAATTTTGCTCTTAAAATAGTAAGCTTTTTGAATTGAATTGCTATTGCAGTCAATTCCCAAGAAGAAGACAGAATTACATAGAGTATAGCTTTGAATTAGTATATGAAAACGAAGAAGATCGTCACAGTTTAATAGAACCTCCAACTAACTTTAACGAGAGATTAGTGAATTAAAACCATATTGATATAACGTCCGGTTTAGGTTTCCCTGGTTAAGTTACATTCATTAAAATCTTAACCGATACTGGAAAGAGAATATTAATTGATTAATGATTTCGCTTTGTTTTTTTCGAAAATGAGGAGACGCAACGTTTGATGAGAAGTCAAATTCCCCAAGTCCCCAACGTTCCGATGATTTCAAAAACGCAAATCAATCTTGTCCGTTCATTAACACGCTCCCTCCACCCTCCGATCGTATCTTAACTCGTCTTCTTCACATTTGTCACTCGAAATCGCTTTTCTCTCTCTCTCTCTCTCCTTTCTCTCACTTTCCCTCTTCAGACCCCAATTTCAAAATCCTCTCACTCACTCACCTTCTCAGTCAGAGATTTCTCACTCTCATCTTCTCTCAGCGCTTAATCAGATGCCGTTTATCTCCGAGACTGCTAGCGCCATCAAGCGCCGGTTCGGATTCAACGACCGTGCCGCCGCGTCGGAGTCCGTACGCGCTGTGCCGTGCACGCCGGATGCCGGCACCGTCTCGAGGGACACCCACACCCATCCTCAGTCTCAGGTTGTCTCTTCCGCGGTTCGAAGGATGGCTGATTTGGACGAAGATGGAGAGATTTGCGCTGGATCTGCTCAGATATCGAGGTCTCAGAGCTTCGAGTTCAACGAGGATCCGGCGTTCTGGAAAGATCACAATGTGCAGGTCCGATTTCTCTTTTCCTTCTCTGTGTTGTATTTGGTTAACGATTAACACATAATCGAGGAGTAAAGGCAGGCACGATAGAATTGGTAGAGAACACATTCCTGCTACTTAATGATTTCAAAGAATTATAATGTCGAAACAAATAGCTTTTCTGTATTTTGGCTAGAGGCCTGTGTTATGTTTGTCTTGTCGCATAGCATGACGAATTTGAGAACAATTAGACTCTTCATACTCTACAAAATCATAGTTTTGTAACTTTTGTTGATCTCACAGAATAAGAAAAGTAAGTTTAATCCCCATCTTGATTGGAATGTTGAATATAGGTTATCATAAGAACCCGTCCCCTTAGCAGTTCAGAGATTTCTACACAAGGCAACAGCAAATGTGTTAGGCAAGACAATGGCCAAGCAATCACTTGGATTGGGAATCCAGAGTCTCGTTTCACCTTTGATCTCGTTGCTGATGAGAATGTTACCCAGGTAACTGCCTTTTGTTCCACCGCACTCCTTTGCATTCTTTCAAGGTCATGACAGTTCTTGAGAATCTCTTTGATTTTCATTTTTTTTCGCTTACAGGAGATGATGTTTAAAGTGGCTGGAGTGCCTATGGTGGAGAATGTTGTGGCGGGTTACAATAGCTGCATGTTTGCTTATGGCCAGGTGAGCTTTGTTGTGAATTTTATCTGCATTTACTTCTAGGATTTCCAGTTTGATAGTAGTCTTAAATACTTAATCTGCAGACTGGAAGTGGGAAAACTCACACTATGCTTGGAGATATCGAGGGAGGAACACGAAGACATAGTGTCAACTGCGGGATGACACCGAGGGTTTTCGAGTATCTGTTCTCGAGTATCCAAAAGGTTCGGTGCCTTAAGTCTTTCTGTGGGCATATGTTTTGCTGTGAAATGCTGTGCGCTAACTTCAACTTATTTGTGTTTTCTGTACCAGGAAAAAGAGGTCCGCAAAGAAGAAAAGCTACACTTCACTTGTAGATGCTCATTTCTGGAGATATACAACGAGCAAATCCTTGATTTGTTAGATCCATCTTCTTGTAATTTACAGGTATACATACTAAATACATAGATATCGAAACTTGTGATCTGAATGTTGTATTTTTTTTGGGATTTTCTAAACCATGCTTAACTTCTTCTTTCGCAGCTAAGGGAAGACCACAAGAAAGGTATTCATGTTGAGAATTTAAAGGAGATTGAAGTTTCAAGTGCGAGAGATGTGATTCAACAATTAGTGCAGGTAAATCATTTCGCTTCTCCCTCCTTCAATATTTATTGCAGACTTTGTAACTTTTCTTAGATTAGGTGTACAAGCTTGATGACGTTGCTTTCTTGAACTACTATATATGCTCTTTCGTTCCATTTTCAGAAAGAAATGCAAGATTTATTTGACAAGTTGCCCATTTCACCTCCGAATAGTTTTCTTATGCAAGTTCCACAATGCATGTCGGTTTATGTGTAGGGTGCTGCAAACAGGAAAGTAGCTGCAACTAATATGAATCGTGCAAGTAGTCGATCTCACAGTGTATTTACATGCATCATTGAAAGCAAGGTAATCAGTTAACTTAACTTGCTGAAGAGAGTTCGTGGGCTGTATCTCTGAAACTGTTATTATGTGTATATCTTATTAATTTTCCTATATGAAAATAACTTGACCTGTGTTTTTTTATTAGTGGGTATCTCAAGGTGTAACTCATCATCGGTTTGCACGGCTTAATCTTGTTGATTTAGCTGGATCTGAAAGGTATCAACTATAAACTTCCAGAAATGGACTACACTTTTTTTTGCTTGTTTAAGATATTCTGCTAACATTTGGGGTACAGGCAAAAGAGTTCAGGAGCTGAAGGTGAACGGCTAAAAGAAGCAACCAACATCAACAAGTCTCTTTCAACATTGGGGTAAGAAAACATTTTTGCACAAGCGTCAAATATTCTAACTTGATCTTTGTTATATAGTTGTATTGAATTGGCCTTTACTGACTTTGCAGGCTTGTGATCATGAATCTTGTAAGCGTTTCCAATGGAAAATCAGTGCACGTTCCGTATAGAGATTCTAAGCTCACATTTCTCCTTCAGGTAAAAATCTTGTGAAATGACGAGGACTCAACATGATTAATTTAGCATGTGGTACATTTATTTTGGATGTCTGTGTTATGGTTCTCACATCTAAATTCAGTGATCATTGACTGTCACTCATACATACAGGATTCTCTTGGAGGGAATTCAAAGACTATAATAATTGCTAATATTAGCCCATCTACCAGGTACATTGATACTTTGTGTCTGTTAATCATTCCGTGATCTTTCTCCCTGTAATATTCATTGTACTGTATCTCATTGTATGCTTTTTATTTTCTCTTGTTCAGTTGCTCATTGGAGACCCTAAGTACCTTGAAGTTTGCACAGCGTGCCAAGCTTATAAAGAACAATGTAATGAAATTATTCCCTGGCATTGTTTTTAAAGTGATCTGATATTGTGCACACGTTTAGTTATATTAATTATATTATACTCAACAGGCAATTGTCAACGAAGATGCTTCTGGAGATGTTATTGCTATGCGGCTACAAATTCAACAGCTCAAGGTAGATATATCAGCAAAGACTGGTTTCTGTTTCTCTCCCACGGACTTGTTCTGAAGTGTTGTAAATCATATTCTACAGAAAGAAGTATCTCGCTTAAGAGGGATGGTTAACGTTGGAGTAGACAATCAGGACACTGACACTTTCTCAATGGGTTGCCCTGCTTCTCCAATGTCTCTCAAGTGGGATGGATTCAATGGGTCATTCACTCCTCTGACAACTCACAAAAGGATGTCTAAGGTTTGAAACTGCTTTCTCGATGCTAAGCTATTGCTTTTTCTAAGGTTTGATCTTCACTGTTCAGCATTTTAGATGCTCTTAACACTTTCACTTGTATGGCTTTGTAGCCAAAAGACTACGAAGTCGCACTTGTTGGTGCTTTCAGGAGAGAGAGGGAAAAGGAGGCTGCTTTAAAGGCTTTGGCTGCTGAAAATGAAGCCTCAATGAAGTTGGTACGTTAGAAATATATACTCACTGTAGAAAATCAGACGATAACTGAAGAATGAATGATGAACTTCTCGCGTTCATACTTTTATTTCCTCAAACAGGAAAATAAAAGAGAGGATGAAATACGAGGGCTGAAAATGATGTTAAAGCTCCGAGATTCAGCAATCAAGAGTTTACAAGGTGTAGCTTCAGGAAAGATATCTGTTGAAGCACATCTGCAAAAAGAAAAGGCTGACCTTTTGAAGGAGATTGAGGTGCTACGTGCTCAGGTTGACAGAAATCAGGAAGTTACCAAATTCGCCACAGAGAATTTGCGATTGAAAGAAGAGATCCGAAGGCAAGACTCTTTGAAAATTCTCCTACATTCCCTCAGAAATACATGTCATTTCTATTATTGTTAAAATTTAGCTTGCTACGCAGATTGAAATCACAATCCGAGGATGGTGAAAGGGATATCTTGAATCAACAACAGATTCAAGTGTTACAAGCTAAGGTGAATAACATATCCTGTAATCTCAAGACATCAGAAGTTTGCTTACGACTTGAATTAAACATTTTACTTGGATCTATGTACAGTTGCTAGAAGCTCTTGATTGGAAACTCATGCACGAATCAGACTATTCGACGGTGAAAGAAGATGGTAATATCAGCAACATGTTCTGCTCAAACCAGGTATGTGCTTCATCGTCATTCATCTGTGCGCCTCACAAAGTCTCTTATTTTTGGCAGCATCTCAGTTGTTCCTTTGCTTTCTGCAGAATCAGGAATCAAAGAAACTTTCGGCGATCCAAGATGAGAATGAATTCCTCCGGATGCAGGTTATTTCTTGCCTTCAGACCTTTTTATTCATAACATCAGACTAGATATCTCTAACTTGTTGCTTGTTTTTGCAATCTGAAGGCTATTCAAAACCGAGCAGAAATGGAATCTCTGCAGAAAACAATAAGTTTCTCCATTGACGAGAAAGAGAGATTGGAGAAGTAATTTACTGCTAAGAACATATATATTTCAGTTTCAGGTTAAATCATTAAGCCTCAGCTCATCATCTCTATGGATTTTCTCTTTCAGGCTTGTGGAGAATTTGGCTAAGCAGCTTGAAGGGTTAAGATCCTCAGGCATGGTTGGCGATGATGATCAGATGGAGGTTAAAACAATGGTTCAAGCCATCGCCTGTGCAAGTCAAAGAGAAGCTGAAGCTCACGAGACAGCTATGAAGCTGTCGAAAGAAAACGATGAACTGTGCCAGAAAATTAGGGTTCTGATTGAAGACAACAACAAACTTATAGAGCTGTACGAACAAGTAGCCGCGGAAACCAGTTCCAGGGATGCTTTAAGGAATACGGAGACAGATGCGTCAAGTAATAGTGCCGAAGCTCAGAACAATAGTGCTGAAATTGCTCTGGAGGTCGAGAAGAGTGCTGCTGAGGAACTGAAGAAGATGATTGGAAACTTAGAGAATCAGCTCGGCGAGATGCACGAAGAGAACGAGAAGCTGATGAGTCTGTATGAAAACGCGATGAAGGAGAAAGATGAGTTCAAAAGACTGCTCTCTTCTCCTGTCCAAGAGAAGCTTATTGAAGCTGGTGTTGTTGATGATGCCAGTGACACTGAAATGGAGCTCTGCAACGTTTCTTCTGATACATCCGCGGAAGATTTAAACTCTGCAAGGCTGAAACTCGAATTGGCGCAGGAAAAGCTTTCGGTCTCTGCCAAAACCATCGGAGTGTTCTCTTCGCTTGAAGAGAATATTTTGGACATCATCAAGCTCTCAAAGCAAAGCAAAGAAGCCGAAGATAGAGTTAAGGAGCAACAGAACGAGCTTCGATCAATCGAAGCCGTCTCTGATCAAACTAATGCAAGAAAAGAAGTTGCAGAGAAAAAGCTTGCCGCTCTCAAACGCTCACTATCGAACTTTGTATCATCTGCAGCGTACTTTCAACAGCGGGAAGACCGAGCAGGAGCGCGAGTGAACGCATATTCCGATCATCTAAACCAGAAAAACCAAGAGCTCGAAGTTCTCTCTTCTTACAAAAGAGAAATCGACGCTGCTATGGGTAAGATCCAACAGTCTGAGGCAGAGCTGAAGAGCAACATTGTAATGCTGAAAATAAAAGTTGACGAAGAGAACAGGAGTCACGAGGAAGAGAAAGTTCTTTGTTCGATTGATAACATCGAGAAGATCAACACACCCCAGAGAAACATTCTGCTTACAGGGAAAGCCACAGATCTGCTGAAATCCGAGGAAGAGAAAACAAAACTCCAGTCCGAGATGAAGCTTTCTCGGGAGAAGCTTGCTTCCGTGAGAAAAGAAATCGATGACATGAGCAAGAAGTCTTTGAAACTTGAGAAAGAGATCAAAACCGTGGAAGCAGAGATAGAGAAGAGATCAAAGACGAGATCCGAGTCAGAGATGGAACTGAAGAACACAGTCCAAGAGAAGCAAACTCTTGAGGAGATGGAAGAAGAAGGGATGTCTGAAATACAAAACATGATCATCGAGATTCACCAGCTTGTGTTTGAGTCAGAACTGAGAAAAGAAGAGGCGGTGATTGTGAGAGAAGAGCTCGATGCAGAGGAGCTTAGAGCGAAAGAAATGCATAAGGCTACGATGGAGACAGTCGAAAACGCGTTGAAGACGCTGGAGAAGGAGAAGGACGGAAATGTTCTATTATCGGGAAAGATTGAAGAAGAAGTAGAGAGTGTTTTGGGTTTGGTTCACGAGGCCGCGAGGTTGCTTGATGTTTCTCATTGATATAAGATTTGTCAGGTCTCGCACGTTAGGGGCTCTTGTTGTATGAAATTGTAAGACATTTCCTCTTATTTATTTTGGAATCGAGGAAGTACATCACTTCCTTTTCTTCTGAAACTCGTGTTAAACTTCTTAATTTGTCTGTTTTGTTAAGTGGTGTCTAAATGTTCGCCTACTTGTGTACACTATGAGATAAAGTTATAAAGCGCGCAAATGAACAAGTATGAAGGAGCTTCTATAGAACTCTTTAATAACCAATGTGGTTGTAATACCTTTATTGAGTATCTTAGATCTGGTGAATAAGAACATTACCAGCTGGTGCAGATTTCTCAGCACTTGTGTGTATGTGGCTAATATTGTAATATTGTTGATGATTCTTCGTATTTTCATAAGACCTGAATCTGAAATCGCTTAGAACTGTTGGAAACCATCTTTTGTCCAGTTAAGCTGTGCTGCTTCCGGTTTTAAGACAAGCACAGATTCGGATCTTGTTGGGGTTTAGAGTTTCTTTTGTAACTCATTAGAGCAGAAAGATTGGCCTGTGTATAATGCAGATAAAAGTAGCCTCGACTCTAAAGAGAAACTTTATTTGGGACATGACACACTGCGTCTGTATGCAAGAGAGTTTTACAAAAGACACAAACACATTTTCACAAGAAAACTTAACTAACGGAGAGCGTGGAATCTAATGTGATCTTGAATTTGAAGCTGATGCACGTTAGTCTCCCGCCATTCTCGTCCTTTATCGTCATCTTAAGCGTGTAAGTGCCCTGTTTCAAAGAAGATCAGGGCTGGTTTGGATGGGAAACTGAGAGTAAAAGACAAAATAAGAAGCAATCTCAAAACCATTTGCCAAATGAACATAGCCAACATGTCCTAAGCTCAAGCACAGAGATAGAAACCAAGATGCTCGGATAACGTTTTGTCAAATGAACATAACCAGCATGTCCTAAGTTGAAGCATTGAGATAACGTTTATCTTCTAATGCAGAAGAGTATAATGAAATCTTACAGGTGGTGTGATTGAAGGCAATGTTTGGGAATGAGAAAGGACAAAGCTTCCTGGTGCGACCGGGCAGGCCGTCTCATCGCAGAGGTCATGAGTTTCGGTATGGACATGAATTCCAAAGTATGAAACACTGATCACTACTTTTCCTCCAGATATGTCTTCACCTATTCACACCAGGAAAGGAATGTTACAGAGTAGAAAAACCAGTAAAATATCATAAAAGGGAATTAATTACCAGTGGAACCCGAAATATTAAATGTCGCCGCTTGGCCACTCACAACCGGGTCAGGAGAGATCTCCACACCCTTGACCTTAACGGGATCGAGCTTCTTATCTACAACAGAAGCAAGAATTTCCAAAAATAGCATTAGACTGAACAGTACAAGAGCAAAATCCAGTCCATAACAAGCAAAATAAAAGAGCAGTGAATAGAGAAGATTAAAGTATATATGTCACTGATCACGAAACATGTCCTCAAAAGAAAAACTTTATGCAATTTGTTAAACTATCATTCTTGGCAAGAAATTGTTCAAAGTGAATCAAACAGAAAGGGTCTCTCTTCCGTAATAACATGATCAAGAACAACAGAGAACAACTGCAATTAGTATCTACATAACAAAAAATCCCTCTTTTTGCAAGTGATTGATGAAAGGGTAAACAAAGCTTCCCACAAAAACGAGCTTAACCTCCATGAAATTGATTAATCTACACATTACATGCTTCAAGAGTGAAACTTTCTTCAAAACCAAAAACTGTATGTCTTGCAAGATTTAACCTTAAACCGGAAGCAGCAATTAGTCATAAATAATCTCTAATATAGTCTTAAATTAACCAAAATTCAAGAGTAAAAGATGCAAAAGTTTATGATACGACTGGATTCGTTCAAGCAACCATCAGAAAAACCCCAAATCTTACAGGTATCCTCAAGAAGAGGGTAAGGAACAAACCGCAGTAGTGGAAAGAAGTGGCGAGCAAAGTAGGTAAGAGGAAGAGTGATAAGAAGAGAAGAATCAATGGATGAGCTTCAGATATCGCCATGGATGAGTGATCGCTGATGGGGGAAGGAGAAGTAACTGGGGAATTGATGAAAACTAAAATGAAAAAGTTTGGAAAAAAAAAAACTAAAAATATGTGGTAGATGAATGAATCCAACGATGTGAAACGGGTTTCTAAATACGCCGAGCCATCCAACGGTTCCAAATTAAAACATGAGAAAAAATAGATACTAAATAGAAAAAAAAAAGAAAAAAACAGAGAGAACAATCTATACTGTCATCAGATTAAATGTAAATCAACACACTTTAAGAACACATAAGATTTGATTACAAGCTATATACTAAATGTCCTCCCTTTTTACTTATAGAGATACTAATGTATTGATTCCAGAACCATTCTTTGAAAACTTAATTTATATATTTAGAAAGACACGTACTACTTACTGTCTTCTTGAATGTAGTAGATTACTACAAATTTAATATATAAAAAAACTCAAAAATTGTAATACGGCATTAATTTAAGAGTTCAGAGAGAACGGAGACAAAAAAACAAGATGGTGATTTTCGACAGACGAGGTCACGAGAGCAAAGATTAATCGGTACCAAACTCCACAAGACTCCAAAATACACTTAAAATAAGTAGAGGAAGAGGCAAATGTTGGAGCCAAACCCATGTGGGTCGTCAAGTCTCCCTCCTTACTGCTGGGCACATTGCACCCTCTGCGCGCCTCCGGGATGGTCATCATCATCTTCGTCGTCATCATAAGCCTCTCTCTGAGCTTGTGCTTTCCTTCTCATCTCATCCTCAATGTTGTTGACGTCGTGCAGTGTAGTCTCCTCGCACTCATCTATCTCCATGTCGCTCAGCTGACTTGTCGAAGGCTTAGGCAGAACAGCTTCAAGTGCTTTGGTCTGGTCAGGGCTCAGCGAGTCCGGGAACTCCACCGTGAAGTGGATGTAGAGCTTACCCTTCATGAATGGCCTCTGGTATATCGGCATCCCTTCATCGGTTATTGCCTTGTATGAATCTAACAAACACACCAAAAATGAGTAATCATGGTTCCAATAAGAGAGATAAACGTCTGATACATCGAGTCTGAAAAAAATACGTACCAGGTTTCACGACCTCGCCGGCATCAGATTTGATGAGAAGATTTCTGCCATCCAAGTGAGTCAGGACAAACTGGAAACCACAAAGAGCTTCGGTAAGTGAAATTGTGTGCTCCACGAAGAGGTCTTCTCCCTTTCTCTTGAACTTTGGATGCTCTTTCTGCTGAATCACAAACACTATATCTCCAGTGACCGTGTCAGGCTGCTCCAACACACAAAAACAAACATTAAGAAAAAAAGAAACAACACAGTAGTCAAAGCTTATTAGAGTAAACAATGTCTGAGAGAGTAGTTACCGCTTCATCTGCTTGTCCTTCGAATGTGATCTTCTGACTGTGTTGCATTCCCTTCTCCACATTCACTTCAAGCACCTTCTTCTCGGGGATAACCTTGTCTCCTTTGCATTGTGGACACCTGTCCTTGTCGTTGATGGTCTCACCCGTGCCTTTGCATTCGTTACAAGCATGCTGCATCTGCTGAATCATTCCAGGTCCCAGCTGCCTCATCGTCACCTTCATACCTGTACCTTGACACCCACCACATGTCATGGAGGCTCCAGATTTTGAACCCTTTCTGCAGTAACAAACCCAACCAAAAAAAAAAAACACAAATTAAGAACCTTTTTATCACCTGGAACCTCAAAACAGCTTACATCTTGTCAGATGAAGCATAAATAACTAAGAAGCATCTGATATATAAGCACATTTTGGTCAACCTTAAGCTACGGCTAAAACATG
Organism: Noccaea bulbosa; assembly: GCA_900406535.1. Taxonomy (NCBI): domain Eukaryota; kingdom Viridiplantae; phylum Streptophyta; class Magnoliopsida; order Brassicales; family Brassicaceae; genus Noccaea; species Noccaea bulbosa. The sequence goes on along the minus strand of OVBJ01000981.1, from coordinate 19,407 downwards.
CACATAAAGCAAAGTATGTACTAACCCTTTACACTTTGAGCAGAGGGCATTCCTAGAGAGTGAGAGCTTCTTCGTTGTTCCAAGGTACAAGTCCTCGAGAGAAACCTTCACGGGATGAACAACATCTTCACCGCGCCTCTGCCTCCTTCCTCGGCTGCTACCACCTATTCAACCAACAAAAAAAGATCATTCAACAAAACACATATATGATTCAAAATCAGAGAGAGTAGAGAAATGCCCAAAGAGAGACTCACCTCCAAACGGGCTCCCACCACCGAAGAAGGATGAGAAGATGTCGAATGGGTCATGCCCGCCTCCTCCGTTACCCATTCCTTCCTTGAGTGCGTCCTCCCCATACTGGTCATAAATCTCTCGCTTCTCCGGGTCACTAAGAACTTCGTAAGCCTGAGCTAGCTCCTTGAACTGCAATCAAGATCAGGATTTACCATTACAAAACCATAGTCATACGCTCCAAAAACTCCACAAAGCAACAGACTTTTAATCCCACGAGGAAGAAAGCTCAGTCCTTCAAACAGTTTAAACATATAACCTATAAATCGTAACAAAGCTTATGATTTTCTTCACTCGATAACAAAATATCACATCGAAGCTTAAAATCGCGTGAAACCCAGAGAACTCAAAACTTTCCAGATCGGATCAAATATTGAGATTAGAAGCACAGGAAAAATCGCAATCGAACTAAAAAAACCTGGGTAGCCAAAATCGAATTTCACAGAATCTAGGCGAAAGGGAAAGGGATCTAGAGGAAAAAGGAACCTTCTCAGGATCTCCACCCTTATCGGGATGGTTCTTGATGGCAGCTTTTTTGTAAGCCTTCTTGAGATCTTCAGGAGAAGCGGTCTTGGGAACGCCTAAGATCTCGTAGAACTTAGTGTTGTCGCTCTTCTTCGAGGGTCTTCGCCCGAACATCTTTTCTCTCCGTTCTTACGAAAAGCCTAGAAATCAGAGAGAGAGAGAAAAGAGGCTCTCTTTCGAATGCGAAGCACGGAGACGAAGATGTATATATTTTGTTTGGCATGATGGCTGCTGTGTTCTGTGAACGACTCTTATGCACAATTGCGTTTTCGCTTTTTTGTTCGAGGTTTTGTGGTGTGGAACTCTCTAGAACCTTTTACTACTTTCTTTTTCCTTTCTTTTCTTATAACTATTTTTTCTATTTCTTTTCCAACAGGAAAAAGCCCATAGACGACAAAATAATTAAAATAATTTTTGTTTGATAAATAATCAAATGGAAAATGTCTCGTTAGCAAAATTCAAGGTGAATAATTATTGCTACAAAGGTGATATCTTGTGGATCTAATTCAAAGCACATTTATACCTTTTGTGGAGAAGCTACATTTAAGAAACGACTATGTAATCACAAGCATCTCTAATTTAAGGTTTTCTGAATTCTGAAAATTTAAGAAACGCTGTGGAGGACTTTTCTTTTGGCATGCTTCTCAAATCTCCACAATAACACAAATGTCTAGTGAGAGGAGATTTGTTTTCCAAAACTGATGAAGGACTTGGAATTTAACATCCCGGAAATGTTTCTATGATCTTGATATTCATAACTGTCTCGTGGTTTTTCATGTTGTTTGAATATGAAAAGGTGATTCAGTCTCTCACAAAAGTTTTATCTGCATAACCAGCCATCTAAGCTGCATGGAATCGAGAGCGGGTACGCGAAAGCGGAAGCGTTTGGAAGCGTAGAATCCAGTTTTTTAAAAAAATTAGGAAGCGGGTACGTGTTGGAAGCGTATATAATAATATTATGTAGAAATATAGATATAGATACATACCAAATAATTTTTCATCATTTATCTAGACATATAGATATATACCAAATGATTGAATACAATTCGTTAAAAATGCGTTAGTCCAGTGGTCCCTTATGTCATTATCAGACCCAAGGTCACGGGTTCGAGCCCATAGATAACGAGTTTTGTTATTTTTATCAGTTTTCGTTTAGTGAAATGTAAAATTACGAAACTGCCCCCGTCTTCTTCCTTTCTATGCGACCTGAGAAGACTTAATTACAGCCGCCTTTTTTTTTTTCCCACAAATTTTGTCCGTTTTACTTATTTTCATGCGATTTATACTCTAATATGGTAGATCTACAACTCAGAAATCGATTTAAACTTTCAAAACCCACAAAAAATTGAGTAATTCGATGTTTCCGATTTTTTGGCCGCATATGCCAAAATCGCCGCCGCGCGAGTTTTCGAACACAGATTTATCTTCTTCGTCAGTTCAATTTCCGGGAGTCTATTCACATCTGTTCACGATTCCGATCTCAATTATCACGCTCCCAACTCTTGAATCGCCGCTTCCACTACGCTTCCAATCTTCACTCTTTGGGAATCTCGATTCCTTGACGATTCCTCGCGATTCCGGGCGATTCCGATTCCGCCTCCGATTCCGAAGCAGGAAGCGGAGCTTCACCAGCGATTCCGTGCAACGTAGCCAGCCATGCATGCTTTGTATGAAAAAACATTCCTCATCATTTATACGCTTAAGTAAAAGATGACACATCATTTTTTAAAAATGAAAAATTTCGTGTGAAATGTGGACTTATACATATATATATTAAATACTAGGCAATGATTCGCGCAGAATTTTACATTATTAGTACTGACGATATTAAATTTTGTACTTTAATTTTATGTTTCAAAAATATCATAACGCATAGTAATTAAATAAAAATTATAGGTATAAGTTCCGTTATGCCCTGTCCTGTCTCATTCATTTTCGTCTTGTCAGTTCAGTCTCGTTTATTTTCATCTTGTTCCTTCTCGTTCTGTCCTGTTTCTTTTCGTCTCTTCCCGTCTTGTTACGTCTTGTTTCATTTCTTCTCATCACGTTTCGTCCCATCCTGTCTCGTTTCATCCCATTTTATCCCATCCCGTTCATTCTCCTTTTGTTATGTTCCTTTCCATCCTGTCTCATTACTTCTTGTTTCTTCCCATCACGTTTTTTCCTGTCCCGTTTCTTCCCATCCCGTCCCATCATGTTTTTTCCTCTTTTGTTATGTTCATTCTCGTCCTATCTCATTACTTCTTGTTTATTCTCATCATGTTCTTTCCCATCCCATTTTTTCCATCCTGTCCCATTCTGTTCCTTTCTGTCATGTTTCATCTCGTCTCTTTCCAAAAATATTATAAAACTATATAATTAAATTTGACAAAACTAAAAAAAAACCGTTAAATTTTAGTTTTTATAGATCAATACATACGATTTATTTTAGATAAGTTTTTCAAATACTTGTTAAAACTAATATATTAATTGATGATAATTATTATGATAATTAAAGTATAATAATAGGGAACCAAATATGTCAATTATTATGTCTCGAATATTATGTTGCAGTCTTGTTCATTTTATTTTACCCATTTGATGTAAATAAATACTTTGATAAATTTTTATAAATAGAAATCTAAAAATTAAATTATGAAATTATAGTTTTTTAAGATGAATATATAAGTTATATGTTATAAAACAAAATAAATTTTTAAATTCTAATTAAACCTGTTAGATTAATGTATGATATTTATTACAAAAATTAAAGTTTAATAATAAAAATAGAATACAATAATAAATAACTTTGAATATAACAAATAACATGACTATGTGTCAAATTTTAGAGCTTTTAATTGCTGAGGTAGCAGCCTAAGAAGAGAGTTTGTTTATATATATATATAGATATATGTCGTCAAAAAAAAAAAACACACGAACCTATTTTCTTCGCTCGCCTCTACGGATTCACAATACTGTATTTTTTATATTTTCTGGACCCATCACCTACCGTTATCGCCGACGGAGACAAACGTCGTTAAAATAAGTCGGCACCGATCGAACCAAGGAACACACATTCGTTACTTGACGTCGTTAAGTGACATATCATTATCATCATTTATGAGTCCTGTATTGACATAAATACCCTCAAGCTCATGGCGTCAAACGCAAACAAACAAACAAACCCAAAATCATCATCTTCCGTCATCGCCTTTTATCTGCATAACTTCGTCACTAACAGTGAAGAGATCCGAGAGCTTTTCCTTGGAAATCTGAAGATCCCTTTAGTCTTCGTCACTCTCAACAATGTTCCCGCAAAACCTCTAAAGCCAAAAAGTGGAAAGCTTCTATATATTCCCTCTTCCAACCTCCAAAGTTAATGGAGATATCTCTCCTTCCTTTCTTCATCTTCTCTCTGCGGAGATTAGTCTTTCATATGGAAAATCGGATCCTGATTGCCTCCATTCCCTGAATCTGTCCAAGTTTTTTTCTGGCGACCACACCGGTGGATAATCCCTAATTTCTCCCAATTCCGTCCGGGAAGCTACGTGCATTCTTCTAGATTTGAGATTCTTGGGGTGGGAGCTGAAGAAGAGAGTTTGATCTAATCTAATGTTCTCGAACCAGTTTGTTCTCTGCTTCTTCCTTCTTCTTTGTCTTCCGATCGTCTTCTTCCTCGTTGCTCCTCATGTCTTCCCTCCTCCTCCCGCCGAATCCCTCATCCCAGCCGCCGATGAAATCGACGACCAGATCCTATTCCGCCGTGCATCCGCCGGGTCTGCTTCCTTCTCCCATCTTTCCTCCGGAAACCCACACCCTAAGCTCAAGATCGCCTTTCTCTTCCTCACAAACTCCGACCTCCATTTCGCCCCATTCTGGGATCGATTCTTCTCCGGCCATCCCCAGTCTCTCTACAACGTCTACGTCCACGCAGATCCGTTCGTCAACATCACCAGACCCGGAAACGGCTCCGTCTTCGAAAACGCCTTCATCACCTCCGCGAAACGCACAGCGCGCGCCTCTCCGACTCTAATCTCCGCCACGCGCCGTCTCTTCGCCACCGCACTCCTCGACGATCCGGCCAACGCCTACTTCGTCGTGCTCTCCCAGTACTGCATCCCTCTCCACTCCTTCCGGTTCGTCTACCAGTCCCTCTTCGAATCATCCACCTTCGACAAATCAAACCCGGATCCAACTTCCAGAGGGATCCGAATCTGGTACCGTAGCTTCATCGAGCTCATCTCCGAAGAGCCGAGGCTATGGAAGCGGTACATCGCTCGAGGAAGATACGCCATGTTACCGGAAGTCCCGTTCGAGAAATTCCGGGTGGGTTCTCAGTTCTTCGTCATGACAAGGAGACACGCTCTGATCACAGTCAAAGATCGGACCTTGTGGAGAAAATTCAAGCTTCCGTGTACCCGTTCCGATGAGTGTTACCCGGAGGAGCATTACTTTCCGACGTTGATGAACATGAAGGATCCTGAGGGTTGCACAGGTTACACATTGACTAAAGTCAATTGGACTGGCACTGTGAAGGGACACCCTTACACGTATAAGCCTAGAGAAGTCTCGTCGGAGTTGATTCACCAGCTCCGGCGATCTAATCACACAAGCTCCTACTTCTTCGCTAGGAAATTTATGCCCACTTGCTTGAAACCATTGTTGGCCATTGCAGATTCAGTCATCTTTAGAGACTGAAAAAGAGCGTTTCTTTCTTTTGTGGGTATGTAAAACCGTAACACTGCCACATTATGACTTCTGCTATGTTTGAAATAGGCTTTTTTAGAAACTGATTATGGTGGAAACATGGGAATGGCTTAGATTTGTTAGTGATAAATCATTAGAAACTGTGGTTAAATGGGTGAAATCAGTATAAAGGAAAGCTTTTCAATATTATCTTTATGGAAATTGTGGTCTATTAAAGGAAAGCACCTGATCTTATCTTGTACTGAACAAATTTTGATTGTGCAAATATGCCTCTCTATACGGTGTAAAACTGTATTTTGGGTTGGTGATTGTAAAAGTAATGAACAGAGAGTCTCACCATTTACTTTCTCATTTTGCTTTTTTGGTCTCTTGTTTTCAGGGGAAAGTTTGGAATGAGAAAAAGAAAAGGTGGGAGACTTGTCGACTTGAGAAGGTGTTAATAAACTTATTCAGGTTATAGTTTCTTCATCTGGAGGCAATATGCAAGCAATCACCATCATATGAGGCTGGAAAATACGAACTAGTGAGAGGAGTGATATTTGTATCCAGATGATGATGATGATGAGCTCAGCAGAATACATATGTGCAGCTACATGTGATCACACGAGAAGTAATTAAGAAGGCTTAGGGAAATCAAAGTTGTAGTTGTTTTTTTTTTTTTTTCTGGGATGTAAAACAGATAAAAAGGCTGTTTTGCTTTTGCTTCTTTGGGAGCTTGTACTGTAGATAATCCCCCAAAGTTGTGGGCATTATAATTAATCATTAAGGAAAATATATAAAAGTATTAAGCAGGGATTATCTTTCTTTTGGTTTTGTTTTGGTTGTTATTTTACTCTTCTTTATCTTTTGAGACTTCTGTTTCATTTTTAGTCAAAAATATCAAATTCAAAGTCATCTTTTAGTGTTGCTTTTGTGACTTTTTACCTTTACTTTTTGAACTTTTTGCTCTTTACACAAGGCTTGAGAAAATGAAATTCATTTTGGCCTGTATGTTTATCTTGAAATAAAGGAGGTAAATAAGTCAAAATATGGCTTCATCATTTCTGTTTGAAAAATCAATTTTCCAATCAAACAAAATCATCGGAAATCTTAACATAAAATACTTTCTCATGTCGTAAGAAAAGTGTTTCACTTCTGCCTCTCTATTCCATTATCTTCTCCATGCTCTGTCGAAAGAATTTCTTGTTTTAATTTTAGCGGTTTCAATTTTAGATTATATCCGGGTTAGATCCAAAATAGTTAGCTGGGTCGGTTTATATCTAGGTATAACCTGTAATTTTTTTTGATAAAGCTAGGACAATCAGTAATTTACTTATTTTTTGAATTAAAAATAATTAAAAACGAACATCAATTTCTAATGGGGAGATCTAAGATTGGCTTTAGAGAAATAGGGAGACAAATAGATAATGTCTCTAGCATTAAGTCCTGGACTTTTGCTATGGCTTAAATGTGGGTTGTTTTGTAGTAAATATATAAGTTTTAGTCGGAAAAAAAATGCTATCCAGTAAATTTCTCTGTAAAGAATTTTAAAACAGTAAATTTAAAAAGGTGTATTTCAGAAACATTTCCTTTTAAAAAACTTTAACGCTCTCTAACGAAAAGATAATTTTTTTCCTCCTTAAAAAAAGAGACAACATTTGGAAATTTCTCAGTCATGTAACCAAAGCTGTGTGGAAAACGACGAAAGCGAACGTGAAAGCCACAGAACTCAAGCCCATTCCCAAATCCCAAACGATTCTCCCAAAAATGTGCGCTCCCAAAACCCTAGCGCTCATCGTCGTGGTTCTAGCCATCTCCGCCGGCTTCCACAGAGCCGTTGCCTTGGGCGGAAACGGAGGAGGAAACACCAATAATGTATACTCGCCGTGCTCCGACACCAGAATCCAAAGATCCGACGGATTCACATTCGGAATCGCATTCTCTTCCCGTCCTTCTTTCTTCCTCAACCAAACGGTTCTTCTCTCTCCCTGCGACCGTCGACTTACTCTCGCCGCCATGAATTCTCAACTCTCTGTCTTCCGTCCTAAGATCGACGAAATCTCTCTCCTCTCTGTCAACACCTCCGCTTTCTTCCCGGTAAAACTAATGTTCTTTCTCACTCAAGTCTGATTCCGGTCAAATCTAGTCAATTCGACGAATTTGGATTAGACGTCTTATTTAATTAGATTAAGAAACATTGTAATTAATAATGTCTTCACAGTGTAGTATTTTGGCTTCTTGGTTACGTGACTAATTACATTGCTTCATGTCCACTAATAATAATCAGGTTGAATAGTTTTTTCTTTATGTGATTACAAATTCAACCATGAATGTTTCTAATTTAGGTGAAGAAGAAAACTACAGTTTCGATGTTCAGTCATATTATGAAAATGGAATTTTGAATTGGTAGTGAAATTCAAAATTTAGAAATGCGTATGAATGGATTGCGAAGTTTGCTAATGTCAAAATGTGAACATTGAGAACATTTTGGTAAGTTTCATAATAACGTTTTTCTTTTGGATGCATAACAAAACTCTTCAGGACAACTATGGTGGATACATGGTAGCATTTGCTGGCCGGAAATACGCTGCGAGGTCTCCTCCGGCGTTCATTGCCAACACAACCTTCATCGTCACGAGCTTTACCTTGGTAAAAGCCTTTTAAGATATATATCACGCACATCTGACTAAAAAGCTGATTATGTAGTAGATTCTTTAAGAGCTCTCTTATAATAAAATATACGGTGGTGTCTGGTGTGTGTGTATCTTTTTGAAGGTGATGGAGTTTCAGAAAGGCAGGCTTGAAAACCTTTACTGGAAGAGAGACGGGTGTGCGTCGTGCAAAGGGAATCCGAATTTCGTGTGTCTCAACAAGCAAGATTGTGCTATCAGAACACCGAGCTGCAAAGGCCGTGGAGGTACAGTAGACTGTAGTCTCGGTATCCAGCTTGCCTTCTCCGGCACTGACAAACACTTGGCGGTTCTCAACTCGTGGTATGAGGTCGAGAACCTTAAGCAGTATTCTCTGTACGGTCTCTATTCGAACCTCAAGAGCTCGCTTACCAGTCAGTTCAACAATTTCTTTTGAGCTTCCTTTACTGTTTTACTGTTTGTTTGTAACACATAGTAGTTTCTCTAATGTTTTTATGAAGTGTAAGACCAAATTTGCAGAAATGGTTATGGTAGTACCCTGAATGTCCCTATTCCGGACAAATCTGGTTTGATTCGAATTTATTAGCAAAGCCAAAACTTTTGTGTTTCTGATTAATCTTCAAAATACATACTGAGGCCAAATGAATCGTGTGTTCTGCAACTTTAAGCGCAACTCATACATGGAAAAAACAATAGATACGTTATTCTTAACTCAATCAAATCAAATGTGTGTGTTTCTCCATGAAACATCACAGCTTTCAGACAAAACTCTGGCAGCTGCATATACCAAATAACACTATAACCTTTTTGAGTCCTGTGGTGGACATTACATGATTCCTATGACAACACTTTCCTTTCTCTCCTCAAGATCTCTGTCAAATTTTGGTTAACAGGATCTCCTTGGGATGTGTTTGCTTGCTTCATCTTGTGGCGTTTCTGGTTTATACATCCGTGAATCAAGATGATGAATATGTGCTTTTCTTGATTGCTTTATTCTATTTGGCTATGTTGATGAAGCAAGGTTGGTCACACCAAAGTAAAGAGTCTTCTGGTTGAAAGCATTTATGGCATAATCAACCTGAAGGTGACCCAACGGAGACTTGAACCGTAGTCCATACCCGAATCCATATCCAAACCCCGGCTTCCCCTGTCTCAGAGACGGGTTTCCTGAAACCGAATTCCGCAACAGCTTAATCAAATTTGTCTTCATACAACTTCTTTACGGTTCTTGTTCAGATCAGGCCAAGTAAGCTTACCGGGGACTAGGCGGCTTGAGCCTAAGTCTGTTCCACAATCCAAGAAGATGGTCCCTTCTGTCATCTTGTTCTGTAAACAAAAAGGGGAACCGTAACTCAAGTCAAAGCTTAACAGGGAATGGTTGTGAAGAATTGAGTCAGGCAACGGCTTCACGTACCAAAGGCAAGGCCAATTCTGTATTAGCAACAAGGCATGACCGGCCCGATCCAACAGCGCCTTCACCATATCCCCGGACACTTCCCAGCCCACCAATGGCAAATGCTTGATAAGGAGCCATGTCTCCTACAATTGAACCACCTGTCAGGCTGTTACACAAGAGGAAAGTAAGAGCCACATCAAAACTCGAATGTCGTTATAAAGCTCTCTCCTACTTGAACTTGTCTACACAGAGAGTGTCAGTACTCAGTACCTTGCTAAGAGAAAAGCCGGTCCCAACCTTGCACCTTTTGACGCAACAAATTTGAAACGGTTGAAGATAAGCCACTTGGATACAACAGGAATACCTTGCTCTATTTGCAAGCTAAACTGAAAAAACAAAAAAAAAAAGCAAGAAACACCAGTGTGAGAGAATAGAAAAGTCGAGGAACTAAGCGCGAAGTGGCTACGGTGTTTTGCTAGGAATCTTAAACCGGAAATGAAGAGCTTCTTACATGAGAAAGACCCTGATCGTTAGCCTTTGCAAACCGAGATTCTTGCTTTAAAACAACCATACTGTCATGTGTATTTCCACTGCATAGCAAAGATTTCTAGGCGATGTAAATATCAGTTTTTACGCCAGAGCTTAATGAAACATATCTCAAGGCAGGAGAGATAATCTAGTATCACCTGCAAGTTATAGGAAATCCATCCAGATCTCTCGTTATTGAGCGCCCTTCATCGTTTATAGGACGCACATGCTGTGATAAAATGGAAACTACTAATCTTTTACCCCAAAGTAGAGAACAAGAACACTTGTTTTACAGTCTGAAGAAGGTACCTCAAACTTTACGCTGGTTGTGCTGCTCCACTTTGAACTCGCTGGCTCACTCAAGTCCAAACCAACTGCCAATTTAGACAGATTTACACCTCCGCTCCCTGACCGGGAGAAATTGTCAACTGGAGTTCCGTGGACTCCTATCTCGGGTGAAAGAGAATGCTGTGCCAGATTTGGAAAATTCACTTTCTTTCTAGTCAGAGTAAATCCAAACTGATGACCATGCATGTTTTATTGTGAACCTGTATGAAGAAGCATTGTTGTGGACGCCATTCAGGTCTAGGTCTCCTAAAAGCCACGAGTACATTGGAATCATACAGCCCTTTATCCCACGATACATCAAGCTTCTCGCTACCTCCAAACAAATTAGGATGTTTGATACACAGGCTGCAACAAACAGATCCAAAAATGACCACTTGAATCGAAAACGAAAGATATTTTATCCATTTCAGCTCCGCAGATGATACGATTACCAAATAGTATCCATTTAAAACGGTAAGTTAAGTTGTAATGGAACTTGCCTGCCAATCACTAGAGAAAGAGGGCTGCTACTGTCCCTGTGAAAACAGCAACAAAGAGAAATTTGGTACATTTTCCACTGAGCATAGATTATATTCGAGTAAAGTTTGAAGATTAGATGATGGGAAGCAAACCTGAAAGCAGGAAACATTAAAGAAGTACAAAGCTTGTGAGTGAAATCCACATTAACATCGATCTTGGCTGCAAACAACAAAAACAAGAAAAATTTTCACAATCCAACCATCAAGACTACAGAACAAGATTACGAAAAAAAATTGATTCTTTTTGCTCAAAAACAATCAAATCTTAACCTCTAACTAACATTCAAAAGCAAGACTTATCTCAGACAATAATAAGTAACAAATGTCCTCATAAAAAATGTTACCTTTACAAAAAAAAAAAAACATTCTAATTCATCAATTAACACACATACACAAACTCAGAACCATCTCTATACATGGGAAAATGAAGATAGATCAGAGAAGAAACTTGGAAACACAAATTCTAGCTCTCTATCAATTGGGAAACAATTTCAATTAGCCATCCATTGGTTGAATTTAATCTGCAATCAAACTCCACAATTCACCATTTTTTTAGCACATTATCACATAAACACTGATACAACAACATCGAAATCAGAAAATGTCGATAATCCAGAATAAAAAAAAAAAAAAAGATGGGAATAGAATATAGAGTGACCTCTGCCAGCGTGGATGCTCTTCTGAGCTCCCATGGCGATGGTGAAAGAAAATGATCAAACATGAAGAGAACCCAGAACAGGAATTGGCATTAAACAAGCAATGAGGTATAATAATTTAATTGTCTTTCCTGTTTCTTCTCTTTCGGGAGTGAATTGCAGAGAAAGAAGGGTAAGGATTTGATGCTTTGGATATTTGGAGAAGAAAGGAACTTTCAACTTTGGGTTTATCTATTTCGTCTTCTTTATTCTCTCTTCTGCTGCGTCTCTGGGCTTTACGCACGTGGGCCGTCTCTACCATTATTATCGGAATTAAAATTATTTACTGTTTGACTCTCCGCTTTTTTATTTCACAAAATTCAGAGAAATTATCAAGATAACCCAATTTTAATGTTTTTTTTTGGTTAAAATACCTCTTCAACTTAATTAATTTTCATCAAAACAAGTAATTTTTTTTTAAAAAAATGAATCATACATATATGCAAAATAACAAATAATTGTTAAAATATTTTTTGGGGTGATTTTCATATATAGTCTACGAAAATTTTAACAGACTCACGTAAAGTACCTACATAATTTTTTCATTCAAAAGTTTGTCCCACACTCGATTTACTTGCGTAAAACCTGCATGTTTTGGCAGACTTCAAAACATATCTTATACTCATATCCTAATAGGGAGATAAATGCACAAATAACATGAGAAAGTACAGTGGTGGTGGTGATGCAATTGCAAACAGGAACCGCGATACAAATATCACATTAACATTTCATTTAACTGAAAAAGGACAAAAATCAGAATAACTTCGGTCTTACATAATCGTTATAAAATCAAGTATATAGAAGTCTAAATATAGTATGGTTTATTTTACAGCGAAGGAATACTATATTTATTTTGTGATATATATACTTGGCAAGACAGTAAATCACTCATCTAAACTGAATCCAGCAACCATATATCGGCAAATCTTGTTATAGTTAAAAAAGAATATCTCTCACACACATAAGAACCGAAAACTGAACANGAAAAAAAAAAAAAAAAAAAATGATTACAAAATAGAAACTAATGACACAAACTATATTACTATTTTTAGTGGATTGCTAGCTTTGCTATACTTCTTTATATTACTAAATGGGGAAGGAGTTTTACAAACGAAAAACAAAAAACAAATGAAGAGGTGACGTATATGTGAGCGAACGAGCACCCCACATTTTAGTTGTTTTTCCTCAATTTATTGCAACAAGATACCAACAAAAACGTATTAATTAAACGATCGATAAAAAAAAAAAACCCCTGTAGTTACAAAACCCAGAAGTTGCAAGAACTGAATGTATAAGAAAAAGAAAAAACACCATAATATATCACAAGATGAATTTCAAAACTCTAGCTACGAATTTTCTCATCGTTCTCTTTGTACAAATCTCATTATCATTAGTAGTAAACTCTTTACAAGCGTACCATAAGAAAGACTACAGCTCAGAGTTCAAGGTACGGCCAAACACGGTTGTAAGAATCGTCATCTCCAACGATCTGTTTGGTCTGAAGAATAACGGAAACGCAGGTTTCGTATGCACAAACGGTAACAAAGTATGGAGGAAGAGCAAACCAGGAGACCGGTACGTTGTAGTCCAATTCAAGTACGATGGTAAGAGGAGGCACACTTTCGCACACTGTCATCTCCGATCTAATTTCGGGTTTGTAAATTTCCCGGTTAGTATTCATCCGGACACATCTGCTTATTGTTACCCTAACTACGTATGTGGTTACTCGGTTCGAAAAGATGGGGTTTTTTACAAGCCTGAGAAGAAGCTTTATCGATGGAAGAAGCTTTGATGATGATGACGACGATGCATGTGTGCGTTGAGACTTGTGGGTGTAATTAATTTAAGAATTTTGTATCAATATATAACTTGTTTTTTAAGTTTTGTTTTGCGTGAACTAAAATGTACTTAACAAACATTGAGATGTTTTTTTTTTTTTTGTATGATTTGGAACTTAAGATGGATGAAGAAAGTAATTTAAAGAATCCAAAAACCTCCAGGTTCATACATGTTTAATTTCCAAAGGTGGATGAACCAGTTCAACTCAAAATAATTGATGATAAAAATGTTCATATTTCAAATCAGCATGATATGCTAGGTCAACAAGATTCTTTGCAAGCAGTTGGAAACTACGAAAGCAAATATCGAAGCTATAGGCAGCCTTTAGTTGTTTCTATCCTCTTTTTCGATTGTCTCGAACATGCTTGTATGGAGCTCATTCTGCATATTAGAAACTAAACGATCAGTTCCTCTCCACATTTTAACCAATATATATTATACTTTACATTACCGTAGGGAATTTAATAAAGCAAAAAGCCTAATTTCAAAAAATACGAAACTTGGAATCAGCATGAATAGGAGACTATAGATGTGTATAGGTACACAAAATCAACTAGACATTCAATTGAATAACCGAATATCTGAACACATAAACCTTAAATAAAGAAAATTTGTTTCCGAACAGAAATGCAGCAGTTTGGGAAATTAATCAATTGTTTTCTGTTTTCATTTTCAGATTAAAAATATATATCGAAACAACTTTAAAAATCGCAAACCAAAAAAAAATTAAAAACTAGATGACCAATTGAGCTGCCATCTCTTTACAATTTTAAACAGAAAGACAACAGCAATTGGTCCATTTTTATGCATATACCAACAAACAAAATATTATAAACAGAAATTTGGATTTATTGATGGTAGTACTATACAAAAAACCATCGGCAACACCTGATCTTGGTCGTTGGTTTACAGCGAATTCAATGATTGTTGGATGGATTCAGACCTCAATTGATCCAAAGCAAAGAATATAAATTTTTCTAAACTTTTAATTAGCATTACAACCATTAATATTTGGAGTTTTTACATAAGTTTAAACTTGATTCCATAATTAATGAGATATGAACAATAACTTTATCTGATTTTCCTGGTTAATTGTTCAGATCTCATTAGAGATTATGAAACCACGTTTAAACGATGTAAGAACTCCAAATATTAATTGTTGTAAAGCTTAACTAAAAATTAGAAATAATTATATTATTTGCTCACCATATTGTTCGATTTGGTTCGGATGGACCAAGAACACCCAAAACAACCATGGTTGGACTTCACCTTGATTTTGATCGTCATTTTCCTGATTTATCCGACAGTTTGAAACCAAAACAGAAAATTAATATCTAACAAAGCTAATTAAAAAAAGACGAAAGTAAAACAAATGAAAAACTAGTGATATTGCCTTTGAAGAAGTAACCTTCGAAATTGTTTGCAGAAGTCAAACCTGTTGTGTTTATTAAAACAATAATAATGAACTGTATATATAGAAAAATAATAAAATCTAAACGTACAGTATCTTTAGTTACGGATATAGCCAAATATTGAGTAGATATATTTTCTAAAGAAACATAGACTCTCTGAGGATCTCCATTAGTAAGATTCTCATCCCTAATATATTAAAAGAGAACCAGTTTTTAAAATTAACCTTTAGTTAATGTGTTATTAACATTATTAATTAAGACAAAAATTATTAAATTAATTACATTCTATGTCATTACGTTAGTTTGATTAGAGAATAATTTATATTAATGATTTATACATATTTTAGTATTTAATTATAAAGATATTATCATTTTTTCCATATGTTATCAAATATATCAAATTAATTATTTTCTTAAATACTACATTTTTCTCTCATTTATTGGTTGGATTAAATTTTATAAAAGTAAATAAATTATCACATCACCCATATATTAAGAAAATGTACATTTTTTTAACACAAATTATAATTTGAATTTTTTAAAACAAATAAAAATTACAGAAATGATGAAAAAAACAAGAGGGAATTGCCAAAACTAGTGCAAAATTTGATTTGAAATGCAAAATTAAACCCTATATTGAGTTTATAGCAAAACTAGTCTTATGGGCATGTACAATTACAAACTAGGCCCTTATGAACAAAGAAAAAACGGTTGCCTCAATGCCTGTTTTACCCTTTATAAAGTCTATTTATGAAGTCTACGGCGTTTTAGACTTCATCATGAAGTCTAATTCGTATTCACAAATAAATTTTAATTTAGGAAATTATAGGAAATTGTGATGATAAAAAAAAATTATAAATAGATAAGATTAGAACATTTGGCATCCAAGAAAAATAAAATTGCATAAAAATGAATCCATTTAACTCAAGTAAGAGAAATTATGAAATTATGTTTGTAACCTATTTGAAGTCTAAATTTGAAGTCTAAATTTAAAGTCTAAATGTGAAGTCTATGAAATAACAAAATCTTAAATTTAAAGTTTAAAATCTATAAAAAAATATTTAGGCTTCAAAAATTATAAATAATCCAAATGAAGACAAATCCTATCTATGTAAAATAAAATTTCATGGAAATTAATCAATTTATAAGTTTCATGAATAAACCAATCATCAAGCTTAGTGTTTGAGTTCAATGTATAGGGTTTATGAGGGTGATTGTTTGGGTTTAGAGAATTTTGACATAAAAAAATGTTTGTGGTTTCTTTAACGATTTAAAGCTAATGAATTCATAGTTTATAATGTAAATTGTAATTATATATACATAATTGATGTTTTCTATAGCTTTGATCTCAAAAATTCGATTTAGGGTTTAGGGCAAGTTAGACTTCACAGATAGACTTCATAGTTATACTTTTCTGTGAAGTCTATTATTCTAAAATACGGGCGGGAAACGAAATTTTTAGGGCGGGAGTCGAAATATTTTGGGCTATTAAATTTATCATTAAAATTACAATTTATAGACTTCCCGAGTAGACTTCAAATTTAGACTTCATAGAAGAGCTAAACCGGATTTTTAGCTAAACCGAAAAAATTGAGCTTAGTATATATGAAGAATTTAACCTAATTGTCAAAACAAAACAAAAGATTCTCACGCTTAAACAGCGCCTCCCTCCTCTCTCTCTCTCTCCTTGAACCTCCGCCATCTTCGTTCTTCATTGCTTCACCAGTTTCTCGGCTTCCACCATCATTCGCCGTCGTTGCTGTCCAGTCTCTAACCTCTGCCGTCGTTTCCGTCCAGTCTCTAGCCTCCGCCGTCGTTTCCATCCAGTCTCTAGCCTCCGCCGTCTTCACATGTAAGCCATTTATCTTCTCTACATAACAGATCTAAATCAAATCTGACCCGCTAGCTCTCTCTCTCACCTGTTTATTCGATTCTATCTAAAAGGATGGGATATTTGATCAAGAAAACTTCAATAGTGGGCCGAGCCCGCCTTCAGCAGCTGGAGATACTATTTGTGCAGCAGGCTCAGCTTCAACATGGGTAGAGGCTCATGGCAGGTGCACTGTATTTTTTGCTCTTTCATGGTCATCACCAAAAGTGAAGTTTTCGAAGGGAAGCTCATATGACAGGTAAATAGAGTTGCATCATTTGTTTACTTGTCGATTGTTATTACCAACTTACTTTCATATTATCAGTGTTTCATGACAATGGCTACTTCTCCTTTCCATTGCGTCAGTTTCCTGCGTATCATGTATTCATGTGTTTATATTTTCTCATTGATGCTGGGTCTGCTTTTAATCTTTGAAAACGTTCTCAGTCATGTGTCTTATTCATTTCTTAGAAGTCCAAAAGTGTGAATCTGAGAGCTGGAAACAGTGTTAAGCAAGCTAACGATAAGCATAGTGTTGGGCAATAGTTGATATATGTAAAAATTGCACAAGCAAACACAGGTTACCTCTTCAGCGAACTAAAAGTGAAGAGAATGCATGAGTTTCCTTTTTTTGGTATCGATCTGTTAACAAAGCTAAACATTATGGCTGAATTATTTGTATCAAGTACATGCTTTTAGAAGATAAGATACTAACCAATATATCAATGTGGTCTTTCAGACACTTGTAATTGTCTGAGTTTTCTTTCCTGACTTTCTCTGTCTTCGATTTGCAGGAGATACACTAAATTTTATGGAACTTCACCAAGAGCAGCTCTGGACCTTGTACATAATGCACTAAAACGTATGTATCTGTTGTGTCAATGTCTTTGCGTCTTATGCTTCACTTGAGTTGCAGCTGTTTCTTTTTGGATGTTTAACTAATACTGCTGTGAACTGAAACCATATCATGTTACATATGCACATAACGATGCTTACACATTTGTTTTTTTTGCTTTAAGACTTTGTGTTCTGGTTTTGGTTTTAAGTTTTAACTTCTTATTTCTGTTTTCCTCTAACTTTAACTTCTTGTTTCTGTTTTGTTTTTGGTTTCGGTTTGTCTTCTCACTTTCTGTTTGGATTTGGTGTATGTTTAAGACTTTTAACTTTCTTTTCTTAGTTTGGTTTCTCTCAGAAACGAATCCGGATGCTGCATCATTTTTTTTGCTGGTCTGGTCAGGAATCATACTTGTTCAGTAAGCTAGATGTTTCATATGGTTCTGATAAGATTCGCCAACTTGCAAAGACTCTTATCGCTTGTTTCATACTTGTTCGGCTTGTTTCAGATCCTCGTAACACAAGCCGAGAACACAAAAGAAGACCACAAAATATCATCAAGAGCTGCAAGAGGTCTCAAGTATTTTCACAAAGCTGCTGCTCCAAGAATCTTAACAGAGATGGTCAATCCAATTGACTCCATTGGCGGCTAGATATTAAAGCACTTGGAAGAAATACAATGAAAGGAAAGAAAGAAGTCTTGCTTGCCTAAGATGTTAGTATAAGACTTAGATGTTTTGTAACATTTGTTTTGGTAAGATGTAAGACATGTTTTGGGTGATTATAATAATTTTCTCAACCAAATTTCAAATATAATTTTTTTTTGTATGAATCTAATTTGATTATATGCTACAAGGTTCAAAAGTGCTATAAATTATAGCTTAACTAAAGAGTTATGAAACACTAGATCATAGCCTGAAAAATGAGCGCCTAGTGTCTATGCGATTCTCCAAGTCAACATTATAACCTCGTCTCCCGCCTTTAACATGAAAGGGTCGAGGAATATGATCCATTGTCTTAGATGCTATGTATATTTTTGAAGTCCTGCACTTGTAAACTATGCTTTTTGAAGTTGAATTTAAGAAATAGACTTCTAATTTAGACATCAAAGGTTCAAATACATACTAAAAACCGGAGTTTTTCCTCCATTTCATACAGACTAACATCAGAGGTTCAAATACAGACTAAAACATACGCAAAATAGACTTTAAAATAGACTTCATAGATAGACTTTAAAAACAGACTTCATAGATAGATTTTTGCTCGTAAAAATAGACTTTAAAAATAGACTTCATAGATAGACTTTAAAAATAGACTTCATAGATAGATTCTTGCTCGTAAAAATAGACTTTAAAAATAGACTTCATAGTTAGACTTTAAAAATAGACTTCGAGTCAGTCTTCAGCGACCTGTGTAGTGAAAAAAGATATAGTAGTCAAACCAAGTCAACAGGGACACAAAGCATGAAGGGAAAATTTTATAAACTTACACAATTGGGAAAACCAATCACGTTAGACTTCTGTGATAGACTTCATTTTTAGACTTCACCGAGAAGTCTATATATTATTGTCTAATATTCAATTTTTACAAGAAAACCGTTTTCACAAAATATACAGCGAATAAGCAGGTAAAACTAACACACAAGCAACTAAACAGACTAACTCAACTAATTGTTCAAGAAAATCTTAAAAATTCGTTATATATTTTCCAAAAAAGCGTTTTCAAAAAAAACTTTAAATAGTAGACTTCACGAGGAAGTCTAAATGTTAGACTTCCCCGTGAAATCTAATATACTAGTTTTGCAATTTTCCAAATTACGAATTTTTTGAGAAGTC
>OVBJ01000980.1:0-36421 GCA_900406535.1 Noccaea bulbosa | reverse complement strand
TTGCCAAACAATGAACTAAAAAACCTTATAAGTAATAAAAGGATTTGGACATAATGTGATTTTTTTGAAGACCATATGTATCGATTGTTCTATTCAAAGAGGAGTGGATGATGAAACAAACTCAAGCTGATGATGAAACTGGTGACTTTTCTTAAGACCACATGTATCGATTTACTTCAATTTGAAGGTCAAACAAACTCGACAACACATATATTCAATTTCCAGACAAAAGCCCCAAATCAATTTCCAAAGTAAAATCCTAAATCAATTTTCAGACAAAAACCCCAAATTAATTTGAGATGACAACACACAAATTCGTTTCTCTTGACCAAATCCTCAATTGCAACAAAACAAATCTAAATCAACACTAACCTGATGTTGCACTCGATTATGTGAATGGCGGAGAAGCAAACGAAAATGGAGCTGTGCGGTAAGTGTGTGCGAAAGAGGACTGAGCTTTTTACGGTGACGGTGGACGGAAGAAGAGACAGCGAAATAGCTCCGACTTGACCAGAAAGAGAAGCAGAGAAGAAGAACAAGAAGAAGAGTGAAAAATGTCGTGGAAGAAGAGGAATGTCGTATTCTTTGCCAAAAAAATTAAGAGATATATCTATTTTCTTTTAATTAATTAAGGAGTTTAATTGGGATGAAGGACAAAATTGGATTAATACTTAAAAAAATATTTGTTGGACAAAGTTTAGAACAAAATTTGTATTGGGACAAAGTGTTATTTGTTTCTGTGTATTTTGCCAAATTTCCCGATTTTAAAAGAATGATTTGATTTTAGGTGATTTTGGGGAGATTTCTTTGTTAAAAATAAGGGATTTCAAATCACATGGTTTTAAGTGGGATTTTAGAATACTTTAACTAAAATCACTTGAAATTCCATGATTCACACAAAATCATCTAAAAACTCCTTAAAAATCAAATCACCCTAAATCACTCCAAATCAAAAGTTCAATACACCCCCTTATTTTCATATATCAATTAGTTAGAAGTTGAATTACATCTCCCACAATATTTAAGTCACATGAATAAACATATAGGTGTATTGAAAGAGGAATTTGGAGTGATTTAAGGTGATTTGATTTTTAGGGAGTTTTTAGATGATTTTGTGTGAATTAAAGAATTTCAAGTGATTTTAGTTAAAGTATTCTTAAATCCCACCTAAAACCATGTGATTTCAAATCTCTTATTTTTAACAAAGAAATCTCCTCAAATCACTCCAAAATCAAATCTTTCTTTTAGGGGGGTGTATTGAAAGTGGAATTTGGAGTGATTTAAGGTGATTTGTATTAGAAGTACAAATCAACTGTTATTCAAACTTGAATTCTAAAAACCTTTTTAAAATCCAGTGTTATTGAACTTGTGATTTTAAAATCCACTTTCAAATCCACTGTTATTGGAAATATTTTTAAAAGTGGATTTTAAAAGAATGATTTGATTTTAGGTGATTTTGGGAAAATTTCTTTTTTAAAAACAAGGGATTTCAAATCACATGGTTTTAGGTGGGATTTTAGAATACTTTAACTAAAATCACTTGAAATTCCATGATTCACACAAAATCATCTAAAAACTCCTTAAAAATTAAATCACCCTAAATCACTCCAAATCCCAAGTTCAATATACCCCCTTAAAATCCACTTTGAAAATTATTTCTAATAACAGTGGATTTAAAATTGGATTTTAAAATCACAAGTTCAATAACACAGGATTTTAAAAGAGTTTTTAGAATTCAAATTTGAATAACACTGGATTTTTCATTTTAATACAAATCATCTTAAATCACTCCAAATCCCTCTTTCACTACACCCTCCATAAATTGTATTTCAGCACATCTTGATTAATAATATAACAAAATCTACCAATTGTCGTCTACAGATGCAATTTCTCAAAATAAAATTCATTTAACTTATCTTTGAGTAATCTAATACGCATGGTTAGATAAATACATATATAGGGTACTTGGTGATAACTCTAATGCAGTAGATGATCATAATCGCCTTTGAAGAAAACTATCCAAGGCCAAGAGCCAAGAAAGATTGCTTGTGATGAATAATAAGAGAATAGAAAAATTAGTCAAAAAGCTTATCAACTATTTGTTTGATTTTTTTTTACAGTTTGTATTATTTATTTTATATCATTTGCGAGACAATCATAATCTTTATTATCATATTATTTGTACCAAAATTATTGGAGGTTACTTTAACTAATCGGTCAATTCCAAAATCGATTTTAGCTTTTATTGTACCAATATTGTACCAAAATTGTTTTAATGTCAAAAACAATTAACAGAAACGAAAATNAAAAATAAAAAAAAAGAAAAAAAAATTGGGAAAAAAAAAAACTTTTTTTTTTTTTTTTTTTTTGACATCTTACTCGCTTCGGTTTTTAGATATAGAATAATAATAAATAAAAAATTCAGTCCCATAGTGCAACAGCGTCAAAAGTTACTGTCTATGGGAGCTTATACCCAGGTCGTATAACTGTAACTTGGGAGCTTCTTTAGGCCAATACCTCAACGGAGCCTTAATATCATCATCAGATTGTTGATTCCGAGCCTGAATCATTAGTGAAATGGTTAAAAAGAAATCTGATTCTTAATTGGAAAACTGATGATAACGAATTTCATTAGGGGGTAACGAATTCATTCTAGTTTTAATAATTTCTACTGGACTCTTCGGCCCAACGAAAACGAATTTCGATTAGATAATATTGCACGGGCTCTTATTGGGGCTTGCTTTCATTATTCAGCGTATTTTAACTGTAGTCAGCAGGCTAATATGCGCCGTAGAAAGCTTGTGGTGATGGTGGTGCCCGATCTCCGTCGTCGACCCACAATCTTATCATATCTCCACCTTCGTTTCACGGGTACGTTAGTGCATTAAACAAACATCCCTCATCCTAAAGACGCCGTCGTTTTAGCTATGGCGTTGAGCTCAGCTACTCATAGACTTACCTCCTTGTCGCTCTCGGCGAAGAAGAAGACCAATCGAAATCCACCTCTCTCCTTCGCGATCACTTGCTCATCATCCTATGACGAAACACCTAAACCTTCTTCACTCACTTCTTCTTCTTCTTCTACTCCACCTATTCGCGTCTCCTCGAGCTCTATCCCCAAAGCTCGACTCGTCGCTCGCCACAAACAGTCCGTCTCCGTTCGCCAGCTCCAGCGACCTCTAAGTAACCCTCACCGCTATTCTTGGGCAATCATTTCGCTTGATCTAAAATCTCTGTTTATTGTGGATGGTTGTTGAATCTGGATCGGATTGTTTGATCTCGGATTTGTTTTTTGCAGTCGAGTATATGAGCTTACCGGCAAGTCAGTACTCGGTGCTTGATGCGGAGAGGATTGAGAGAATTGATGATAACACGTTCAGGTGCTACGTTTACACGTTCAAGTTCTTTAACTTTGAAGTCTGCCCTGTTTTGCTTGTCAGGGTCGAAGAGCAGCCTAATGGCTGCTGCATCAAGCTCTTGTCCTGCAAGGTATTCCTCGTTTTTTTTTCGGATGGGAATGAATGAAATGATATCATTTGCGAACAAAGAGAAGACCTTGTGGCTAATAGTAATAGACATACAACTTGAATCACATCAGCTCCATACTTTGTACTGTACACATATGAGTTCTATGTTTCGTTAAGATCGTGATGGGTTTTTTCATTGTATAATATAGCTTGAGGGATCTCCTGTTGTGGTTGCTCAAAATGACAAATTTGATGGTAAGCATATCCCTGTATATGATTCTCGTGTTGTAATTACTTTGTGTGAAAGTGATCATCAATAAGGTGTAGGTCAAATTGTGTTTAGTGAAGTTAGATTTGGTGATCGTTCTTGTATGGGATTAACATTTGATATTTTCTAGTCGTGCAGCTTCTATGGTGAACCGGGTATCATGTGACAGCACTGAGGAGGGCTCATCAGAGCAACAAATTACTTCGGATGCAGTCATTGAGGTAGCTAAGTGCTTCATCTTTCTTGCTTAGTTAATCAGTGGATCGCTGTGCTGTTTCTGATATCTGACTTGTATATGGCAAATTCTTAGGTCAATATCGAGATTCCTTTTGCATTTAGAGTCTTCCCAGTGGGAGCTATAGAGGCGACGGGAACACAAGTTCTTGATCAAATTCTTAGACTCATGCTACCACGATTTCTGTCTCAGGTATGCAGGAAAAACATACTTGTGTTGTACCTTTTGATTGCTTATTAGTTATTATGCATCAACAAGGTCCTTTAAGCTATCTTTTATCACTCTTGATTCTTCATATAATTAATAGTTCCACCTTGTGCATACTGTATTTGAAGATCTAGACATGCCGTTTCCTGCAAAATTATCCCCAATTTAATCTAACCGTGCTTCTTGCAGCTCTCGAAAGACTATCAAGCATGGGCTTCTGGAGACAATTCAAGGCACCCTCTTGGTACCGGCGAGATCTGATAGTACAGCAAAAGCTACCTTGCCTGGTTCCTAAAACTTGTGGCTCCTCGAGTTCGCATTGGGAGGCTTAGCCAAATTCTCCATGTTCTTCTGGTTAATATGACCACATATCAATTTGTATTCTCTGAAATTGAAATTGCAACCCTTTTCAATAGAAGACCTACGTTTGTTTGTTCCACTGTAATCCCATGTTGTTTCGTGTTAATCCTACCGGAACCTTAACCGGATCTAGGTTTGTACCAAAAATCTGTTTATGTGAATGCTATTCTACCGTAAAATTGAGCCGGTTCAGATTCTGAACTGGCAGATTAACAAGACGCTAAGAGTTAGATGCAACGTTGTGCAATATCCAACTGTGACTCGGTGTTATTCAGGGCTGTGTTGTATATTATTTGTAATCTTTCCCCTTATTTTTAATACCATATGAAATACTATGAGTAAAAAAGAAGCATAAGTTGTAAGCAATTGAGAAATAAGTTTCTTATCACTTCTCCTACAACGACAGCCAAATATCAATTTGTGCCGATCTCAAAGCAAAAGTCTCTTTCCTCTTTCAAAGATAAAATTTAGCAGATAATGTTTACTTCATAGTTACAAGACAAAAGAAGACATTCATATAAGGGTGAAACAAGAAAATTTGTGTTTGATATGCTTCTTTAATGTTGTTTTTTTTTTTTTTCCTGTTTACTTAACAGAATGTCTTTTCATTACTTTACAGCATAAGATCTATCATATATGGATTCATCTGAATTCAATTCTTCTATTGTGTTTATTACTAACCTCTTTCTTTTGGGTTTATTCGGAAAACATTGCCACGAGCCATGGGAAATAGCTAAAAAGTGGAAAAAAAAAATGCAGTTTAAGTGAATAAACAAAAGATCTATGCAAAAAAATGTCCATTAGATCTACAATTATCATTGAATGTGTCGAAGTTATACATATGTGGATGTCGTAAAATGTTAAAACCAAAACGTGCGTTTGTTCCCTCTCAAATGGGAAGGTTGTGACTTCGAGAAATATATATACAGTATGCTACATTTATCTCGAAGCTCTAGAGATTCAAACCATATAGAGTCATAGATCCATAACCCTCACAGTCTCACTAGAGCTATCTATATTTTTATATCTTGATATAACTAAATTGTTTAGTATCAGACTGGTTTATAAATATCCATAAAAAACTACTAATCACAGCCATCATTTTTCTCTAATTAAACACAATCATAATGTATACACCGCGATAAACGTATATATGAAAAATAGATGAGTGGGGGTGGAAAAAGAAAACGTACGTTTTATGTGACTGATGAGACCTAACATAGAACCAAAATCCATGCAACCTTGTCTTTCGTCCCAATGCATTTGTATGCTTTCTCATAGACATTTTCCTATTACTTTGTTTTATATTATATAGAATTATTTCACTATATTGTTCGAAATATAATATAGGTTTTGACCATTTTCGTTTAATCGTCTATGGTCTATGGTTTTTAACTCTATGAATTTTAGCCGGGGAGACAATATTTCTCCAGCTTAGCAATCGCGCGCATATCACTGATGAGAACGTGCAATTGCATACTTCACCCAATGTGTATTTTTAGTGTTGTTTGTATGATCTCGTGGGCCATTAATAGCCACAAAAATAAAAAAATGTCACTAGTTCTCCGTAATCCATATGGTCACTATAGGGTCGTCGTGAACACAGTGGCCAAGACATCTATCCATGTGAACCCTTAATCTTGTATTGAGTGGACATATATGTCTTAAAACTGTTAATTAATTAGTGATTGCATAATTTGTAGAGGAGGATTAGTGATCAACAAGGGTCTATCACGTTTTAATTTGATGGTATGTTTCGTCTACTATTGATGTAGACTTGTCGTGGACCTTAATACTTCTCTAATTTTGTTCTTTTTGACATTGGATACGGTCTTATGCGTATTTCATTTCTTTTATATTTTAAATTTTTTTTGAAGTAGCAATTTAAAGAGCTATATACATGACGTGGGATGAGGCAAGTACGCCACGTGTACTAATCATCGACCGACTCCTCTCGCTTCCTTGAGACTAGCCTTCTCTTCCTTTTTTTTTAATTGGACAAAAGCGAAAAAGTAGACAAGTTAATTAAAAAATAGATATTCATTTCCAAGAAAACTAAAAAGTAAAAACTAATTGTCATAATCTACACTACTAGAAAAAGACCATTAAGGATCCCCTTGTATAATTTACAACTGTTTTTTTTTTTTATCTTTGCCTAATCGTTCTTAAACATTTGTTTCTCTCTCTCTTATAAAACTCCCTCTCTCTGTAGTTTCTTCGATCATTTACAAATTACCAATAATTTTAACTTCTTCTTCCTTCTTCTTCGTTATCAATCTCTTCCCAAATTTGATAGCCGAATTTTCTTCTCACGGAAACTTGTTTCATCTCTTTCATTTTCTTATTTTTGTCTCGCCATTGACGAAGAACACGAAGATGTATGTCTCGCTAATCTGAATTCCGTATTCTTGTTGATTGGTTCCATTTTTCTCCTTTACGGAATCTGGGTTTGAAATTGTTGATTTTGGCTACTGATTGGTATTAGTATCAGGTGAAATGAATTGGAGGACATTTGGGTGCGAAATTTCAAATCGTTTGGATTTGGGGATTTTGTGTATTCTGGGACCTTCTCGGAAATTCTGGGAAGACGTGGTGCGTGGTCTTAGGTTTTGAGATGAAGTTATTTGCTGTGTAGTTAATCGGATTTGACAAAAAAGGGAATTTAGGTTTTGGGTATCAATTGAAGCGTGAAGATGACTAGTATTCAGCCTCTGCTACAAAAATCAGAGTCTAAGGATGATGTTCGTGCCGAGTTTGAGCGAGGCTTGGAGGAATTCATGCGCGGGCACTTGGACGACTGCATCTCATTTGGGTCCTGCAGTTCTGTTCACAACGAAGAAGACGAGGACGGCGAGGATGATCAGCTTGTGAGGAGGAGACGAAGGTCACGTCTCGAAGGGGATAATTTGGCTGAATCGTCTGCCGCAAGAAGGCGCCAATCCCAAATTCTGAGCCGTTGGGCTGCAAGGCAGGCTCAGGAGATGATTACCACCATTGAGAGGCGGAATCGAGAGTCTGAGCTGATTGCTCTGGCTGGTTTGCAAACTGTCTCCATGCTCGATTCGTCTTTCCTTAGGGAGTCTCAGCCTCCATCTTCGAGGCGTCAGGGTGGTGCTAGCGAGAGGCCTAACACTCGAGCATCTGGGATCTTGCAGATGTGGAGGGAGCTGGAAGATGAGCATGTTGTGAACAGGGCACGTGAAAGGGTGAGGGAAAGATTGAGGCATCAAAGGAGTGCTGAGTCTAATACTAATTTGTCTGGCTCTGTTGCATCGGAGAGTCAGGTGAGTGAAAACAATGAGAGTCCGAGAGATTCGAGTGAGAGTGAGAATGATTATGGAGCTTGGTCCCATGATCGGAATGAGAATGGGGATAATAATCTTTCCAGTAGGGAGCAGTCTCCTGATCTTGGGGATGGTGAGAGGGAAAGGGTGAGGCATATCATCCGTGGATGGATGGATAGTGGGATTAATGATCCTTCATCTAATGTAAGGCCCAGAGACAATAACCGTAGAGCGGAGTGGCTAGGTGATACTGAACGGGAAAGAGTCAGAGTTATAAGGGAGTGGATGCAAAGGACAAGTCAGCAGAGAGGAGGGGGAGCTCTTGCAACACCGAGAGAAGACCAGAGGTCTCTTACTTCTCAAGTCGATGGGAATCATGACAGGGTTGGTACAGGGTTAGCTGTTAACCGCGAAGAAGGACAACCGCAACCGCAACAGCAGCATGTTCGTCGAGACCTGCGGAGACTAAGAGGAAGGCAAGCGTTACTTGATTTGCTCATGAGGGCTGAAAGAGAGAGACAACGGGAACTTCAGGGCTTGTTGGAGCATCGTGCAGTGTCTGATTTTGCTCACCGCAATCGGATTCAGGTTTGTTTTTAAACTACCGGATTTATATTTGTTTGTTTGTACTTTGTACTTTATAGGAAATGAATTGCTCTTCTTTCTCCGATTTACACTATTTGGCATTCTGAGATACCATTATATGACACTCGCATCAAAACTCATTAGCTGTAAAATATATCTTAGATGGGATTTGTTGAACTTGTTACATTCTCAAAATACAAATAAGAAGTCTTGGTGTTTGGATTTTGGATTGGGAGAAGAAAAAACTGTTAGCTGGATGGAAATATTTCTATTACGTCGTGCTAGGACTGGACTATAAACCTCATACTTATCAGTATTAGTGCTTTGGCAATTGTATGCTGATTTCTGACGCCATAAGCTTATCTGCAGTCGCTTCTTAGAGGAAGATTCTTGCGGAACGAGAGACCTGCAGATGAAGAGAGAAGTCCATCAACGGCTTCTAGGGAACTTTTTCAGCTAAGAGAAAGACAGACTGTCTCTGGTTTGAGGTAATAATTCCCTCTAAACAGTAAATGACTGTACAAATGTGAATTTTGATATCCCTTCGTCTCATCTTCTCCCCCCTGTTTTACTGAAGATATAATAAATTTTTGGCCTTTTTACTTTCTGATTTTTTGGTGTTGTTGTTGTGTTTGCATTTGTCCTTTCATCTTATTAACACACAAAATACCTTTTGGCCTATAGCTTGCTCTCTCATAATTGCCCAACCCTTGCTTTGATTCTGTTACAGGGAAGGATTTCATAACGGGAGGGAAAATATTGTCCGTGACGATAGTGATAATAGCAATAATACCACAAACGCTCCCGCAATTGCTACCACTGCTGAACATTCTCAGCGTATAACCGATGAGAATTCAACTTCTTCTAGACAAGGGAATAATAGTCCTCTTTTGCATGAGGACTCTAGTAGGTCAGAAAGCAACCTAACAAATGGATATGGAGATTGGGAAGAGGATACCAATCAAAGAAGGGATTGGGAGGAGGATATCACAACAGATGAGAGGTTAAATTTGCAACAAACAATGTTAACCCAATTTAATGGATTGGGAAATGGTAACGCAAATATAGTCCGGGACGACACCTCAGTCAGTGACCTGCACCGAGAATCCTCAGGAATTACAAATGATGAAGATCACACACAAGAAGGTCATGGTGTTTGGCAGGAGGATAGATCTAGACAACCTGATGGGAACTGGCCCGAGACACCGTCAGAAGTCCCAAGGAGTCCCCGCGTAGTACCACTGAGAAGATTAAGCAGGTTCCATCCACCTGAGGATGACAATGTATACAGCATTGAACTCAGGGAACTCCTAAGCAGGTACTAGAAAAGGTTTCAGCTGCATAGTGACAAATGTGGATTTGTCTTGTTTCTTTATTATCGTGTTTTCTCTGTTAGTTTAATAGTTTATACCGTCTCTTATGTTTGTAGGAGAACTGTTTCTAATCTAGATAGTGGATTTCGTG
This sequence comes from Noccaea bulbosa, assembly GCA_900406535.1. NCBI lineage: Eukaryota > Viridiplantae > Streptophyta > Magnoliopsida > Brassicales > Brassicaceae > Noccaea > Noccaea bulbosa. The sequence goes on along the minus strand of OVBJ01000980.1, from coordinate 26,551 downwards.
AAAGTCTGGATCACCTGATACAATCATATGCTGAAAGGAGAGGACACACTCAAGTAGACTGGGATCTGCACGATAACCTGGAAACAACAATCCCAGATTCTCCAGAACGTGACACAGACCACCAAGTATTTGTACGGAACGGTAACCAGTTTAATGGTATCAGTGGTCCACAACTGCTTTCCGCTCCACCTATGCCTCCACCCCAGCCAATGTGGCATCAAAATTTGCACCACACTAGCTGGTCTCATCACTCTATGCCTCGATCTGAAATTGTAAGCCTTTAACTAAGGGTTTCCGCCTCGAGGCCGTAACTGGTTGATCAAACATTTCAATGACATATCGTAAGCTTGGTTAAAAGATGGTACATAGATTTTGAACTGTACTTCTTGTTTGGATTAGGAATGGGAGGTAATGAACGACCTAAGAGGAGACGTGGCAAGACTGCAGCAAGGGATGAGCCAGATGCAAAGAATGCTTGAAGCCTGCATGGATATGCAGATGGAGCTGCAGCGTTCGGTTAGACAAGAGGTATCTGCAGCCTTAAACCGACCTGCAGGTGGCCAAGGTCTGTTCCTATTCAACCCAAGAAACTTTGTTGTTCATCTTAGTGATCTTTATGTATATAGCAACTTAAGAAATGAGTGATGCAGTTGCAGCAGGTATGAGCCCGGAAACATCAGAGGACGGATCAAGATGGAGCAATGTAAGGAAAGGGACTTGTTGCGTTTGCTGTGACAACCACATTGATGCCCTCTTGTATAGGTAACCTAACTATTTGCTCAAACTTTTTGCTTCTCTCTGAAACTCAGAACTGACAAGTGCTCTGAATCTCGCAGATGTGGGCACATGTGTACTTGCTCAAACTGTGCAAACCAGCTTGTAAGGAGCGGAGGTAAGTGTCCGCTTTGTAGAGCACCGATCATGGAGGTAATCCGGGCCTACTCCATTGTATAAGCCTCTAACGTTTAGAGAAGAAACAAAAACTGCAAAGAAAGAAGAAAGTATATAAGAAAAGACCAGCATGAAAAAAAATGTTCGGTTTTGGGGGTTCAATATTATGTAGTTTCCTTCTTCAAATCTAAATTTGATATGTATAGATTAGTTTAAATTATATAAGATTCTATCTAAACCAAGGAAGAAAAGAAAGGCTCTCGTTGATTCGATATTACCTCGAGTTGGGCCGCATTTTATTGGGCCATAAATATATGTTCTTCTTGGGCTTTTTATCCAATAGAAATTTTCAGCTAAACCATATGGTTTTCCATTTGAAGTGTTTAACATTGAAGTTTTAAAATTCAACAAATTTTTCAACACACGAAATAATTTTTTTAAAAAATTGAAAGATGAATTGATATACACTTTTAATGAAAAGAAAAAAACGTTGAGCTGTTTTGTTTTGTAGTTAATTTGTAAAACAAAAAACGTGGTGATATTGAGATGGCCCTATCTAAATGTGTAGACATCGCTCCTCTTTGGCCACACTATCATTTAACACTTTCTATATATAAATGCTTTGCTATAATTCCATTTATTTCACCTCTATCCCCGTAATGCCGTAACCTAATTTATACGCTATTTAATTACGTATCCACTGCGTCCACAATTTCCCTTAATTCTAAATATCGATCAAACAGTTAATTTATATTCCTAAGTATATTTTTGTGTAAACGGATTTTCTGAACCACAATTCAGCTTCTTCCCTCCTTTCTTTACTTTTATTTTTAATAAAAGAGTACAGCCAGCTTCTTTCTTTATTTTGTTAATGTAATTAGTGTAATTCAGTATGTTATGGTGACGTGAGCTGTAGTAACCTTTGCATAAATTAAAATATGATAGAAAATAGCAGAAATCACGATGATATACTGTACCAAACAAACCCGGCTAATTATTGTAACCCACTACCCAACTTTTTTTTAATATCATGTTGTATGATACTCACACTAGTATTGAATAATATTTGATCCCATGTACCGGGATAATCATCATGTTGAATTTTACGGCGTGTATAAAAATATTACATTTTATTAAGGTACTTTTACGCACGATCTAATAAAATAAACCGGATCAAACACAATTAACAACGACCATAGAAATTAGTTTTCGATCATCGTGCTTATCCACCTTTATCTACATCGCATTTACAAGATTTGACAAAAAAAAAAAAAGATTTCCATAAAAAGTAAATCTACAATAATGTCATCTACTATTTAACCTTTTTTATTTAAGCCGTAGCTCTTACCTTGTATCTGTCGCTAAATGATGCCATCCCTTAGCAAAGGTCATTTTTATCAATAATATGTCAGTAAGTAGTTAAATATTGACAACAAAATTCCATAAATAAGTCAGCCAGTAAAAAAAACTCAAACCGTGTTTATAAAGTAAAACTCGACCCTTGACGCTCAGTTATCACAAATTCAAAGATTACGCATTATTACTTCAAGATATCGCGTTGTCCAATATGTTTTGTTTCACAAGACTGATGAATTCGTAAAGTGATCAATGCATAAAGTGATGAAGATGATTGCAACATTTTATGGTCTCTCGACAATCAATAATTATGTATAGGTAATATAGTATTTACGAATAGGTAAAATAGCGATGGTTTTCGTCACGAAATATAGAGACGTCTACAGAAAAAAATCATAGTTTAGTGACTGTACTTAAGTCTCAGAATACCACAAGTTTTATAAGAGTTTTGTATGTTTTCCTGTTTGCAAATGAGCAGCGAGTGTTTCTACCATGCCTTTTATATATATATATATATAATTAAACGGCCTGACGTTTCTTTCACCAATTAAGCTTCCAAGGCAATGTGCTATTACGATTTACGAACCCACAAACAAAATCAACACACTAGTTCGTTGCGACTCAATGTTTTACAGCATATCCAGATTGATACTCGAAATACTATAGTCACATACTCACATACGACTATTGGAGTATATTTATTTGTATGACAAATATAGAAATAACAAAGATTGGTATCCGATTTTCCGAGTACGTGACGAATGGGCACCCCTAATTAGATTAATTTTCTACGAGACGTCATCCACAACAACATTAAATTACAATAAATTACAATAAATTACAGATCCCAAAGCCGTATTTATCGCTCTACCTGTCGGCCCAAATATGTCAGAGATCAACATGAATTTCCGATCAACTTTATCTGATTACAATATTAGTTAATTAGCTTGCAAAATAAGCAACAGTATATTTTCTATGAAAATATTAATTTATAATAGTTGGATCAAGGCATCATTATCTTTTTTTTTTTTCCGAGGCTTCATTCACAAGCGCACGTAAGACGACAGTCAACCATTACATATCTACCGGATCAAATCAACACCTAAAATAGTAAAACGCCACTAGGAATATTTTGACTTTTAGTTATTTTTTATTTTTTTATAACCTGTTTTAGTTAGTTTCTCTTAGTTAACTATAGCCCTAAGATTTATCAGTATATTATTTTCAAATTTAGATAATCTCAAAGTTGATGTCATGTTATTTATTTAAACAAATTGATTACTACCATCATAATGTGATGTTAATTAGATCGGACGGCATAATTATGCACAACATGGCAACACAATAAAAAGTTAAAAACCTATCGTGGCCGACAAAAATAATTGCTTGCAAAGGCAACTCATTTTCTCTTCCTTTATTTCCGTGATATCTCATTCACCTAATTATTTTTGAAATTGTTACTTTAATTAGTTGCCACCATAATCTATCTTGCAAAAGGTCATTATATTTTTTACCAATCAAGAATTACATAGTACTATGATATATCCATCTTAACTAAGAAAGTGCATCAATCAGCTATTAATGAAATCTTTCTTCTTTTCTTTATTTGGTCAGTGAGCAAATTGTAAACGTTATAGGATTTCATTATCCAATAATCAGGGGAAACAATTTATTTTCACCTTTTTCTGAATTGTTTGGTTTATTAGCCGATATAGGTTTTTGTTACGTGGAAGTACAAATTACCCATACATGGAAATTTATTAAGTAAATTACTATAACCGGTTCACTCGTTTAGAAAACAGCTAGCAAAATAAAACTGATAACTCAAATCTCCTTAGCGAAAAAGAAGAAAGATTCCATCGATGGATCGCACATGTACATAATAGAGTGGGGCTGACGTGTAAAGTCGAGAATCGTTACATAAAATAAATAAAATCGAAAAAGCTATCGAAATTGTGGAACCTTTAACATGATTCTTGTTAATTCCAATTATTGATCATCTTCGGGAACAAGAACGGAAACTTCTCCGCCGCCTGGAAACCGACAGAGCCGCCGTGGTGGTGGTTGTGGACGATGGCGTCATCGTCTGATTGTAAACGGATGAGAAGTAGCGATCGATCTCATCTTTATTGACGATGATCTCAAGCTTGGACGACGTCATAAGCTTCCTCTTGCAAGATCTGATGGCGAGAGACGACGGCGTCGGAGATGGACGGCGTTTCTGAGGCGGAGGAGGAGGAGTAGTGGCGGTGGAGGGAGGAATTTTGTGGTCGGAGGAAGTGGGAGTGGTGCAGCCGCCTCCATGATCATCTCTGTTGGTGTTGATGGATCGGATCTTGATGGGGGATGGGAAATTCAACATGGGCAGATCTTTTATTAAATCAAGATCCATCTTTTCTTTTTAAATACAAATATTAAATTTATTTGTTCTTGAAGGTTTTGTTTTTCTGTTTTGGCGTCTGCCTGGACAAATCTTCTTAGAGAAGTGGACTTGTGGGTTTCTTGTATATATATGTGCTTCTGTCTTTACATACATGCTTTTCTTTTGTGTATGTATATGTCTTTGATTTAATTGGAAAGAGAATAGATGAAAGAAGATACCATATTACTTCTCTCACTTACACAGTTACACTTGACAGATAAAAATTAGATAATTTAGATAAGGCGCATTCCAAGTTTACACAATTTAGATACCTATAATAAATAAGTTTGTATTTCTATTTTATTTTCCTTGTTTTCTCATAGGAAAAATATATAGAAAAGAGAGTATATATTCATTTCGTTTGATTGAGAGTTACATCCACTACAAAGAAGAATCAAATCAAGAATAGGGAGCCTATGTATAGAAGTAAGTTTACTTTAACAAATAAATATATTTTTGTTTTGAATATCTCACTTCTGTCAATGCGAATGTAGATAGAACATGCATGCAGTTTCACTTTTATAACGAATATAAAAGAAATCGAAATTCTATTAATGCGAATATAGACTAACGTATATGCATATATGTTTGGAAAATAATCAAGCAGTAACATATGCATAATTGTACAAGTCTATAACTGATTTAAAATAACTAATTCTTATTAATACGAAATATTATTTTTAAAATTAACTGAATATTCAAATTTTCAGATCAAGTTTTTAATCTAGATCTAAACGTAGAGGTTGGTTAGAATTTATGTCGTGTACCGCTAAAGAAACCAGAGACATGTCATGTGTGTAGGCTTTAGACTTTTTGTACATGCATGATGTATCACTTACATGCATATTTATTAAACTTGTATTGTTGGTCAGATTGATCTGGGAGCATATAATTGCAATCTGTTTAATTTTATTTTCCATATTAGATTAATTAAGATTCCATTATGAGAGAAGTAACACTATTTTATTAATTAAGATTCCATTTCTATATCTTTTTATGATTAAGATATTTACTTTGCATCCGCACGACATCTACACGTTCATTTTAATCATTTTTCTTTTTACTATATATATATATGCCTTACAGTAGACTCTTCATGCGATCTACATTAACTATTTACCTATAACCTATTCCATAATTATATAGTTATTTGAAACTAAAAGTCAGCATATACATATACATGATGTATATTTAAGTGTATACAGACTTGTTACAAGAAGATAATTACGTAGAGAATCTAACATCTAAAGATATGCCATGTGGTGACTTTAGAGAAGGTATGTGGTGTGATGTAGGGTAGATCTGTCATCTGTGTTAGCGACTGGCAATATCAGATAATGAAGCCCCAAAAAAAAGAGTACAGAAGAAGAAACAATCTCTCTGATCTTTCCCAGTATCTGAATCTGACTGTCTTTTTCATTTTTTACTTTAATCTTTAACCCAAATATTTTTCTTTCTTTCTTTGAGTTAACTTTTCTTCGTAGACATGCATATGCATGGACCCTTTTTTACGAGTTTGGTTTTTCTGAACCACTACTTTTCTTAATTTCCCGATCAATTTTTTTGAACTACTTTAGTTGTTGACAACCACACACAAAAAAGTCTAGTGAGTCGAGCGTTCGTGCTTATATGATATTAATAGATTACATATGTAAATGATGACTTGTAAGAAATTTAAGTAACACAAGAATTCTTATATGACGGGAAAATAAAACTATAGAAATTTGTTCTGGTTTCAGTTTTATGTGAGTAGATCTATGAGCAAAAACCTAGATAGAACTACTCGATATGAACAAGGATCGATGCATAAAATCCTCAAAAGTATATTATATATTATATTATATTTGCTTGGTTGATAGATATATGGGAATACAATTCATACGTGGTTTTAGTTAGTAGGTAATTTTATTTTAATATTTTATTTGTTGTGAAGTACGATGGAGACAAGGGAAGCAAGTAAAACGTAACGTGCATGTCTCCATAATAATTTATTTATCCTTGCTATACTATCAAAAAATTCCAAATTTAATTTCAAATAGTATTCTTTATGAATTCGTGGATTGATACCAAGTGGATAATGATCATGATGGTCCTCTCTTGGATGTTTATGTTTCATGTCCAATTGTCTTTTTTTACATATGATCAACTATCCAAACCTATATACATAAACGACAAAAAGAAAGAAAATAAAACTCATATATAATAAAATATCATTGCAATTAACTCAGTCTAACACTCAGATAGTATTAAAACTCGTACAGATATGTTGATTTTTGTTCTATTTGAGTATTTGTTAAATACGTAACTGAAGCGACATAATTCATCGAAACGATATAATTATAGCTAGTCAGCAAAATCTGAAGGTTATAATAAATACTGTGTTGTAATTTTCTTCACAAACATCAAAATTTCATATACTAAACAAATTAAAGGTTTTTTTCTCTTCGTCAATTTATAAATCTTTTTTTTTTTTTTTGAAAAACGATATCAATTTATAAATCTTTCTTGGAGAAGTCGAAGAGAGTTGGAAAATTGGAGAGCTAGAGAAGAGGCTTACATGGCCACATAGCTTAAATGGTAAAAATGAGTTTGGGGGAAAGTTAGAGAGAGTTGGGACCATTTATACCAAACCTCATCAACTTTTCTTGATTCTTTCCGTTTGTCCCCATACCATTTAATTTTGTGAAGGCGTTACTTCACTATTTCGATTGCTCCATTTACAATTAATAAATGTTTACAACTCTTTTGATGTAGACATGAAGAAAAGGAAGCTTTGCACGGCTTAGCTTTCCTGAAGTTTTTGCAGGGTTTAATTATTATAGGTCCCTCTTTGTTTAGTAGATGGCGAGAAAAGGTATTTGTTGAAGGGTCGATCGAGTCCAAACTCGCATGTGAAACGGTCTGTCTTGGAATACTTTTGTCTAAAGTATTGAGATATAGATAAATTAGGTACTGAGCTTTAGTAATGATTTTCTGATCTCATTTCTTTTTTTGTCGAGGGTTCCACTAGATTCTCTTATGAAATTTAAACACGAGGTGTGGTGAATCTGCATCAGGACGGTCGTTGGCAATGTTGGTCTTGAGTCATGTCATCTGCAACATTTGTACGGGATTTCACTTTTTCGACACAATTATCTTATAGGAAAGCTAATAAGAGAAAAAGAGAATATATCATTTTTAAACAATTAGTTTACAGAGAATTGTATATATTTTTTAGAAGCTTTAGAGTTTTTTCTTTTTCTTATCTTGGCAATTTATGAATGTGGTTTCATGTAGGGACCAAGGCTGGTCGAATTATGATGATAAAAAAAGAGGAATAAAATTATGCATATATAATCAACATCAAAATTGCCTTATTCTGGACCCAATGAATTGTAGTGTATATACATAAACCATGAAAGATAAAAAAAAAAAAAAACACACTAAATCAGTGGCTAAGAAAGTGAATGTTTTTGTTTCTTACTAAACTCAAATACTGAAGCCAGAAAAGAGAATTTTGAATACTTTAACGGTGAATAATAGATTCTAAATCTAAACTCTCTTCCTACAATAATCTCCAGAAAATGGCAAGACTGAATCTTTGCTTTCGATGATCTCCACGTGAATCTCATATGTTTCGGTTCCCCTGTCAAAAAATGTATCAACCTTTTGTGGAAGACTAAGCCCTGAGTTAATCCGTTGGCTCTTAAGCTCGCTCTCTCGTCCCGGGCTTTGTACGCGCGCAAATAGATCTCACTTTTCATCCTCCAAGTGATTTCTGCTTGTAACCGTTTTTAATCCTATCGTAAAGTTTCTCCTTAGTTTTACGTTTCTTGTCCATTTTCAATCGGTATCTTTCTTCACGCTCCCTCTCGTAAACGCCTTTCCAGTGTACTTCTCCGGTTAATGGCCATAGCCATCTTTCCCGTGGATGGTCTTGGTCATCTGCTGCTTCTGCCAAGTCTTCGTCCATGCTTTTCAGTAATGTGAAGTTAAAGTACTTAGCCCACATTAAGCCTTTTCGTTGCGGTAATGGATGTTGTTCCTCGAGTGACCCGTCTCTCGGGTCTATGTAGACCATCTTTCTCCCGCTGTGATATGCCCAGACATTAACCAACAGTTCCAGAACCCGGCAGTAACAATGCTTTCCCTACTTATTGTTGAAAAACAAAATAACACAACAATCAGAACTTTTGTTGAAGATTTGGAGAACAAAGTCAAGAATCTGTGACTTTTTTGTACCTCGAGCAGCGATGAAGCCAGTGAGCAACTTTTGGAGTCGTTAGGATTGTTCTGCAGTGCATCGAGAGACTCCGAGAACATCCTGTGATTGCGGTTTCAACAGGGACAATTAGTTTGGGGAAACGGAGGATCTTTTGGTGGAATCTGTGGGAGTAATATTTACCTTGAAAACATGACAAACTCGAGGAAAGACGGAGTTGGCATCACCCAATTGTGGAGAGAAGACCAGTGATGACCATCTTCAGGCATCGGAGGAAGAGCTTCTATGTGTTCTGGCAACCCATACATATGCCGAAATGCATCTTCAAAAGTGGTTCTGCAAACCCAAGAAACCGATGTGTAGTCAGCTTTCTGGTTATCAATATACAAAGAAATAATAGAGATCTGAATTCGCAAAACCAGAAATCGTCATTATCAGCAGAAATTATGTAGCAGCTAAAACAGGGTAGGAGTACCTGCAGTTTCCTCGGTTAAGGACATCGCACATAGACCAGAACGTAAGCGCATTTTTTCTTCCAAGCGCGTCGCCATCAATGTCTAATCTTGTCCAGAAGTACACAATCTCCCCCTTGGTTTCCTCTTGTATAATGTTTTCTAGGGACCCTTCAGCTTCAGATGATAACGAAACCTGTCTCCACAACAAAAGTGTCATCTAACAGTGTCCAAGTTACACAATGAGTGCAAAGACGGGTATGTGCCATTCAAAATTAATCAAATCAAGCTTTCAAATAATTCAATTGTAACTTCGAAAATGAATTATCAACAACGCTACTTTTAAAAACTACCTTCCTACCAGCTGCACGCCATGACTGAAATCCAATCCAAGGTCTCATGTGAATGCTATCCACTTTATTTGCAACAGCAAACATTCCCCCGATTTCGCAGAGGATGTCTCGATAATGAGTATCATTCAGTAGAGGTAACCGGTCTGCTGCATCTACGTCGTCTGTGCTTAGCCTTCGATCTTTGCTAGACTAAAGTGAAGTTATGACAAAAAAAAAAAAAAATCAGAAACAAGCAATATGATTGAGCACAAGTTTTAACCCCTGATACTTTATGTAGATTTGATAACTGTTGGATGGAACATCCCAAACCAATAGAGAAGCTTACCAGGCTCAAACCACGGTAAAGAGAGCCATGATGCAGAAAGGGCCAAGCACCAGCTCCGTTGTAAATCTCATAAATACATAAAGGCTGGCCAGTTCGTTCTAGCTCTCCTTCATCCCGTTCGTTCACCTCAAACTTTAACTTCTCCGATTTGCGAGCATTCCGGTATATTTCCTCCCAATCATCAACATCTCTATCCATTCTGTCCTCTAGCTACATATCAGACGAGGAAGAGATAATTCAATATAACAGACCAACCCAAGCTCAACAAGTCTCACAGAAAAATGTCTAGGGAGAACCTAGAAATATGTCTGATGGCAGCAAAATTTGATACCTCCTCAGATTCTACTTTATTGTACTCTTCAGCTCCCTCGATCTCTTCAAGAATATCCCAGTCTAATTTGGAAGGAAGCTCATCCGAAAGAAATACGATATTGTTGTCAACAGGGTCTGTTGGCTCAACCACACCCATGAACTTCTCTTCGACTTGGAAAACAGTTCCAGGTCTTCCAATGGATGCATAGGCGGAGTCCCCAATGAAGCTTTTCCGCTGCCCTATTTCGCTCCTGAACAGACCCCACTCCCATGCGCCCACTTGAAGTTGAGAAATAGAACCTGGCAAGAAAGTATCAGATGGAAAATGGAGCGTGTTCTCCAAAAGCCTAGCATAACCCGTTACGCATTCTGTTGCCATCAAGTTCTTAGCTAAAAGTCTTCCTGAAGACGAAATTGCTTGAGCAAATTTAGAGAGCCTTCCATCTGATATCAAGGGTGAGAATGCCTTCAACAATGCATCAGGGTCATTTCTTCGAAAAAATATTCCATGAACTTCATCAGTCATCTGCAGTTTAATGTTCATAAATAAGCAAAAAATAAAGAGGTAATTGGTATTGTCCGAAGATCAGGAAATCATAAACTTCAGTGTACTCACATATTTTTTCATAACAGGAAAGTCGGGTGTTATGATAGGGATGCCAAAGCTCATAGCTCGCACAATCAATGGAGGAAAATTTTGTTCCTCTTGGGAAGAAGCATAAACAAGAATATCAGCCATCAGTAGAACTCTATTCACATCCTCGTTCAACCCAAAATACCGAACAGTGCCTTCGGTCAACCCAAGCCTCGATGCAACCTCCTGCATTCATGTATTAACACACGATTATGTCTTCAATATACAATCTCAGCCAAAACTAACAGCCAAATCAAATTGTCTGAGGATAAACTTTCCCTGGAAAAATATAGTGTGTATTATCATAGCACGACCTGAATCATATAGGATTCACACGGATGCATCCTTATCATGCAAAATTACTGTTAAATGAGCAAGCAATATAAACTTGAATTAAGAGACCTTTACGAGAAGTTATTATGTATGCACCACTTAAGAGTTTTAGATCAAGACCAATGAGCCTCTATAGATGGCATCGGTTATAGAAAAACTATGTTTTCCTAGTCTTCTAGGAAAGGGAAAATATGATTAAAGCCAGCCAAAAAATGTCTTACCTGTACAGCATCATTCTGTCCTTCGGTAGAATTACCATATAGAAAAACAAACTTATAGGAACCGCCGGTATCTTTTCTCCTCCCATATCGTGTTAAAAGTGGTCCCAACATGTGCATTGCCACAGCATTATCCCAAGAAAATTCATCATAAAAGAAGGAGCTCCCAAGCACCATAATGATCAGGTCATCCTCGCCAAATCCGTTACTCTCCCTCAGTTTTTGCTTTGTGTGGGTTTCACTGTAGCTTTCTGCAGCCCAAACATCGACTACTGATTCCGGAATCACAACGAAGTTCCCATCATCAAGAACGCTATGCAACATCTGAACAAATAATATGATCTTAGGCAAAATACAAAGCAGACACTTTGGTATATTGGAAGTGGTAACATAAGCTTATTGAATCTACCGGCAGAGTAAACTGTGGGAAAACAACCACATTTGCTCTTGCAAAAGCACTTCTCCAGTGGGAGATTAGAGAATTCTGGCCCATCTTTTGGTAAACAGGCAACTGATTAGCAAGAATATCTTCATGAACTATCCATATAAGTGGTACAGAACGAAATGGCTCCTGCATAAGGCTGCATATACATGAAATTTTATCATCATAGAATCTCAACCACAGAAGTAATGTCAAATTTCAGAAAACCCCAACAGCTTGTTACTTTTTCACATCTTAGGCAGCAACAGCCAGTATAAGTACGCAACAAAAAGGTGCAGGCAACTAAACAAACTTAATTTACCAACCTTGAAATGGCTTCTTTTGCTTCAAGCGAATCAGCAATAACACCTTCAAAACTGCAGAGAATGAATAATAATAACTTCATCCAGGTGGAGTGGAAAAACAAAATATATATTCAGTAAAGCAATCAAAGAATCATCTGCCATATTATCAAATATAGCCAACAAGAAAGTTTTTAAAGAATCGATAGGACACATACATTGTCCAATCAGCGTGCCCCGGCTGATCTGCAACCAAAAGTTTAACGTGGCCAGCCAACTGTTCCCACAATGAACGTGCTTCACCATTCTCTACGGCAAAAACCTGACAACTTTTAAGGTCACAAGCTTTTCTAAGAGATGCGAGAAATAAGACACATATACGCTTGTATCCACACTTCACTGCATATTTACGGTGGATTAACAAATTAGAGCATCCATTCTGCATCTATCATATATAGGAGGGAGAAAAAAAAAAACTTCAACAGGAACGCTAGAGCTGAGAGCATAAAATGCCATAAAGTTTCACCTTAAACACATAACCCAGTTTTTGAAGATTCTTCATCACTGTGACCAACATTAGTGTTCGGGGATCTTTCTTCATATTTCCTAGTATCTGTCATTCATAATACATAAAACAGATGAGTGCATGGACACGGACGAATAAAAAGCATTGTGTGAGATCGATCAGAGAAATAATAAAGTCCTACTGACTGACTTGATCTTGATCCCACAGAATACAAGAAAACGGGAGTAGATCTGGAATGGTACAAAGGGAATCAACAAACAAATTTAATCTTGATCCCACAGAGTCCTACTGACTTGTTCAATACTGCTGGTGATTACCTACTTTATCTATGATGAAAAAAGAACATAAACAAGGGTCCACATCAAATCTTTTTAGGAAGAGATCTCTTTCTCGTGGAATCTTGAGCTCTGCCAAAAAACCACTCATAGATTCTAATGGCATTGACCCAGCATTACTTGGTAGCCCTCTTTTAAACCTAATAAATAAGGTTGTGTTTCCACAATCAAATCATCCTAACCCAAGTGCTAGAAATAGAAACATCTACAAGTGTTCTGTATCACAGTGAACACTAGCGCTTAAACCTAAAGCGGAGTCTAGTCTACGAGTAAGTGAAGTGGATCTAGCAATCCTAACACTTAGGAAAAGTCAGTTTCATTCATCGATTGAAAAAGGCAAAAAGGTCAAAAAAGTAACTCACGAGAGCCAGCCTCGGCGGACGAACGCCGATCCTGATCGCCGACCGCAGGGGATCAAGCCCTTCCCCTTCAATTAACGTCCTCGCAAGTCTTCCGGGGACGTACTTCAACGTACTCCCCAATCCAATTCGGCTTTTCACTTGCCCTCCCTTCACATTCCCTTGCCAAGTAATCGAATTCTGAAGCAATAGCGAGGACATGACGAACGCGGAAACCGTGAACGCGACCAGAAAGTAGAGCAAACAGGTACCACGGGGCTTAAGCAACGAAAGCAAGCCCTTGCGGTTCAGTGATCGGCCAATGTGATGAGGCCGGCTACGCAAGGAAGGCCGATCCAAACCGGAGTGAGATCGATCTCGCCTATCGCTCGAATTCCTCTTGAGACGGAGACGATCCCGTACGGAGTGGAAAGATATCTCTCCATTTCCAGCGACGTTGCTAGCGTTGTGATTCCCGTCTCTTCCGGCGCCGCCATTGTCATCGATCTCGAGCGAGAGAGAGTTTCTCCCCATGGAGAAGAAGAGACAAAGCTGCTTCAGTGGTGTTCAATACCTAAGCTCTCTCTCTGTTCACAAAACTTCACCATGAGGGGAGAGAGAGAGAGAGAGAGAGAGAGATTCAGATTGATAATCGATTTGCGTACTTTTGAGTTGCGAATATGTTAAGAGGTGTGACAGTGGTGGAGAATGAGCAATTTTTGTCAAACTCTCTTTAGTTAAATACTAACTAAAAATTGTTTTCTTCGTCTTTAATTTCAAATTCTATTAATTGTTTTAATTATTAATTTATTTTGTTAGGACGTGACAATTCGATCAGATTTCACGCGTTTATTAGAGTCCAACTTGCTTTTTGAGCGTAATTGTCACTGTTAGTGATAATGAAATATCTATCCTTTTTCGTGAATCTCTCTATCTAATTATTTAATTTTGTTTACTTTACATTATATACACCGTGTTAACCGGAGATGCGGTTATGCCAATAAATGGTAGTACTAATAGACTATGTTTATAGCATTTAGTCATTTACTGTACTATAAAATAAGGTGTTTATTTTGAGACAAAGTTATAGTTTTCGTGTTGTATCAAAACAATTTGTAAATTGTGCATTCAAATATTTTTTAATAAAACAATTTGTGCACCTCATCTTGTGGCTTTATTGCTTTAAAGCGGTAATTTGTATAGGATCATCTACGATATCATAATTACAATTTGTATTTGTAAAGCGCGTGAATCATTGAATCTTCTAGTGTTTCGATTGAGTACGAAACATACAACGTTCATATGTTTTGTACAGCCAATGTCAATGTGTAACACAAATAAAAGCTGTAAATGCAGTCTGCATTCTGCAGATGTATTCAATGCAGCAGACTTTAATTTTTGTGTTCATTGCCGCATGTGGTTACACCCGTCTTACTTCAAAACTCAGTATGAAAGAAAATAGATAACCATAATTAAACAAAGACAAATACTTTTTTCAATTATTATCAAGAAACCCAAAACATGCGTAGATAAGGACAATTTAAATGGATTAGAGGTAGATATTCGTTCGGATGTCTTTTCATCAAACGATAAATGGAAGTAATGACGCACATCCCCATCGACACCCTTCGTTCTCCATATACCTTTGTCAATCGTTCATATTTTGGGTCCATCACATACTATTTTACTTTTCTTTTTTTCTTTTTGCAAATTTTTTAGATATTTTACTCACGTCGGATAAATTATGCGGATATAATTTGTTTTTCTTGCAGATAAATAGCTAGTTGCGCGGGTCTTACAATAATAAGCCCAAAAAGGTCGTACGCAGAGAAAAGACACTTCCCGAATTGGCCGTTTATGTTTGTACAGTGAAAAGGGTAAAAAATAAACAGATAGTTAATGGGAGTCGGATTTCGATTTCTTTTCAACCAACGAAAACGTGACAGGTCATAGATAATGCTTTCTTTCTCGTTCTAACTTGTGACTAAACAAACAACGATAAAAATAACACAAACAACGAGATTCTTATCATATTCCCCAACTCTGCTATCGGAGCTTTGTCTCCCTCCGTCTACTGTTTCTCTCGGCACGGCGGTGAAAATGGCGGCAACCTTTCCTATGTCTCCGATTAGCCATCAGTTCTGCCGGAGCAGCTACAACGCTTTGACGCCCCGGTTCTGTTCGCCGATTATCTCGATCTCTCCCTGTCTCATCGGCCTGACCAGCGTCGGCTCCTCCAGTCGGTTACGCGCTCGCCACCCTCTGATCTACTCTGCGGTTACGACGAATTCGCTGTTGCATGACGTCGGAGCCACCGTCGCAGTTCTCGGTGGAGCCTACGCGCTCGTCTTAAGCTTTGAGAGTCTCACGAAGCGAAACGTCATTCCACAGGTCTCTCTAATCAGATGAATACACTTGTTGAATCATGTTTCTCAAATTCTGTTTGCACTGATAGGCTTTCATATTTTGAAACAGGAATGAGACTAAGACATTTCGCTGTCGTTTCCTTTTAGTTCTGGATTTGTATAAACTATAAAGACTATATGCTCTGAATTGAGAATATATAAGAATAACTTTGAATTGATTTTGGTGCCTAAAAACAGAGTTTGAGCAGAAAGCTTGTGCATATACTCTCAGGTCTCCTTTTCGTACTCTCTTGGCCCATCTTCAGGTGTTCCTAATTTCTTCTCTACACGCTAATCAATTTTGATTCCCTTTAAAAATTCAGCAATTTTGATTTATTTTTCTTCATCTTTAAGTTTAGCGCGTCTACGGAGGCTCGATACTTTGCTGCTTTTGTTCCGTTAGTGAATTGCTTCAGGCTTGTTGTAAACGGATTATCCGTCTCCCCGAATTCTACGTTAATCAAATCCGTCACTAGAGAAGGACGACCAGAGTAAGTTTTTTTTTTTTTTTAGCCTCTTAAATCTCTTCTCCAGCTCTTGTGATTTTCAACAATCGATCTGATGACACTTTTCTTGTTTTCCAAACCAATTCCAGAGAGTTGCTTAAAGGTCCTTTGTTCTACGTTCTAGCTCTTCTCGTCTCTGCGGTTTTCTTCTGGAGAGATTCTCCTATCGGTATGATGTCGCTGGCAATGATGTGCGGTGGCGACGGTAATTTTCCCCAAATATATTGCTTTTAAGCCGTTGATTTCCAAGTAGCTAAAACGAGAGAAACATTATCTGCGAATATTATGTCTTTCTATAGCCGTTGATTCGATGATTAAAATCAATAGCAGGGGAAATAGATACACTCTGAACAAAAAAAATAGATACATTCTAAAGATTTTTTACTAATAAAAACAAAAACTTGAAAGCACTACTTGAAACTTTAACCGAGTTAAAAAAAATAAAAAAAAAAATATATATATATATATATATATATTTGTTTGTCAACTATAACTTTTACAATTTATTAATTATATAAAATACTTGAATATAATAATTTAGGGAAAATTTTAAAAATATATCTTTTGGGTGTCAATTTTCAAAACTACTTTTTTTATTGAGTAAAATAACTTTAAACCTTAAAATCTAAAATTTAAACCATGAAATTTAACTCTAAATCATAAATCTAAAAACCCTAAACCGTCAAATAACTTTTACAATTTATTAATTATATAAAATACATGAATATAAATAACTTACCGATGCATCAATATGTGTTTATAGGAATAGCTGATATTATGGGACGTAAGTTTGGGTCAGAGAAGTTACCTTACAACACAAGAAAGAGCTGGGCGGGAAGCATCTCCATGTTCATCTTCGGCTTCTTCATATCCATAGGGTAAAAACCACCATACCCACAATTTAATCATCAAAATTGGGTCTTCTTGATGAACAATTTTTTTTAAAAAGTTGAGCTGATTTGTAATTCAACCAAAACGTTATTTCTTATGTCATTTGCAGATTACTTTACTATTACTCGAGCCTTGGGTACCTTCAAGTGAACTGGGAAACTACCTTCATGAAAGTCGCGATGGTCTCATTGGTCGCCACGGTGGTCGAGTCGCTACCCATCACTGATCAGTTAGACGACAACGTTTCTGTTCCTTTGGCTACTATTTTAGCTGCTTATGTAACTTTTGGATATTAGATTCATCATCCCTCACAAACCGACAACATATAATTTTATGAATCCGACATAGGAATGTAGCCAAGAATATGCTACTATAGTTGTACTTGTATATATTTTACTTCTGCGACATTTACATTAAGGCTCAAAAGATTCATCAATAGTCTAATAATATAGGAGTGGTCGTTGTTACATCGAAAACAAAAAACGGACCACAAAAGAGCTATAGGACATTATGGTTTGATGTATCGAAGGCATAGGGACTTTTGTCAAAGTATATGGCTTATATTAAAATTGATAAGAAACTATAGGGCTATCAATGTAAATATGTAATGTATACCGAATTAAGAAAAAGTAACCTCTCCAACCACAACTATGAGTCTATACTCCATCAACGGTGGGCAATTGATTTTACGATACTTTAGGGATGATTAATCTATATATACTATAAAAGGAGAATAACTCTCTCCCTCTGAGTGACACATCAGCTTTTCCTGTTGATTCTGGAGATGCCACATGTCCTTCTTTTAAAAAAAAAAAACTGGCTCAGAACAAAAAAAAGTCTAACGAAGAGCGATAGCGATACATCTTCTCCACCATTCTCTCGCGCCGTTTAACATTCTCAAATTCAATTGAATTAAGAATTCCAAACAATCAATCTCTGATATAATGCTCAAAATCTTTCTCTCAGTAAATCAACAGGTCATTGGGTCTTTAATTGCAAATTGCTTCCCTTTCTATGCGTCCTCCTCACCATAGATTTGCTCTTCGTTTGAAACGTTAAAGTTCACGACTTTATGGAAGGAGCCGAAAATGAAGGCGAGAAAGACCTTAGCTCATTACGTGCTACCATGGATTCGTCGGCAGCCGCCGAAGGTAAAGGTGGTGCGGTCAACAAAACTCAAAGGTAAAGGCATTTGAAAATTCTGGATTCTAGGGTTAAATACCCTGATTAGATTAGATTTGATTATGATCTTTTGTGAAGTGGGAGTTTTAACCACCATGAACAGGGCGCTGTTGTGTTTGTCAATTTCTTTTTTTCTTATGATCAAACATCTATGTAAGTTTAAGACTCTACACAAGCGCAAATTCTGTGATGAGGTAAGGAATGCTAAAACACAATATAATCTTAATTTGTTAATAGCTTCGTTTAACGCTCTTTATATATTACAAAAGCTACTTCTACATGTTACAGTAATCTTGCCTGTTCAAGTGAGTACATGGTCTGGAACTGAAAGAGGTCGAGTATTTCATAATGTTTTCCATCATAATCCGGAGGTCTGTTGAATTTTGGGTAGATGTATTCAATTGTATATCTGGAATCCTCAAACCTACTTACACATACATGTCTTTCCAAGAGTTAAAAGTCTCTTCAAGCATTTTTAATCAAATTCTTCCATATTTGTTTTGTTTTAGATTATAAAGACCAAAAGAGATTGAAAGGAGAACTAAACGAAAGCAAATCACCAGCAACTATTGAAAAGGACATTCTTTTAGGTCAGACTAAAAGAATGATTATCTTCTGCTTTTCTTCTTCCATACATGTGGCTCAGTATAACTTACTAAATAGCAACTTATGCTCAGTTCGTAGCTTTTACATGCTCATCCTCCCAAAGATGTTTTCTCTTCATTTTCAGGTGGAGGATCAACCATCCAGTTACATGTTATTTTAATTTCCTTTTAATACACAAATGATTCCAAATTCTTCATCTTAATTCGTTTATACTCTTGGATGCCTCACGTCCTGAAAGTTGGTACTTTGTTATTGGAAGTGAAGGATAGGATTTAGTGTCATGCGTGGAAGAAGAGCTTCAGACTAAAAGTTTAAGAGGTTTGTTTCTCAAACTCCTTTCATACAACTCCTTAATCTATCTTTTTTTTTTCTTTTACGCATGGCTAAACTTCTGGAGCGCTTTCAGAGCTTTATTACATTAAAGGGAAATATAATATAGGTACATGTAAACATGAGTTGAAATGAGAATTATATGAGAATAGTATTCTTATGTCTTCTAGATATGAACTTTTCACTTCATTGTTTATCATGTTTATAGGTTTGCCCATACTGACACTGGTTGAGATAGTATTTGACGTTGTTGCTCTCTGGATGTCAGGCCGTGAGTACATGGTCTGGAACTGAAAGAGGTCGAGTATTTCATAATGTTTTCCATCATAATCCGGAGGTCTGTTGATGCTGGTTACTGGTTACTTATGTAGCAACTGTTATTCTCATGAAAACTGGTTACTGCAGCGCCTAATCCACCCGCTGCAAGATCGTGTGTTGAGTGTCAGGGAGAATGCAAGATTACAAGGGTTTCTTAATTTCTACAAGCTATGTGGCTCAATAAAGGAAAAGTAAGTCATTACTCCTTATTAGTGAACTATTTTGGCATTTAGAATATTTTATAATATGGAAAAACTGGTTTCCACATTGCAGCTACATCCAGGTTGGTAATGCGGTGGTTGTTCCTGTGGGGATAGCTTTAGGTTACACACTTGGTATGGTAAGCCCAGGGTTGTGATGATGAGCCTGTAGTAAAGCTCCCTTTTAAGTATCGATCCTTAATGTCTGTTGATGCATGAAAATTCTAAAGGACGACCATTCTGATTCGAGTGTATGTATACCATTGATCGTTTATTACCGAAAGAGAGGATAAGTCAAATGTGATTTGGCAAGAGCTATCTATGATTTGTTCACGTTTTTTTTATAAATAAGGAAGTAGTCTAATTTGTGAGAGACATACAATGAACTGAGAGCTTTTAGGGTTGTTTTTATTATTCATGTTCTAATAAAAGAAGGTTTTGGAGTTTTTACATTGTCGTGTTCTTAAATTTGTGAATTCAGTATGAAAATAAATGATTTTTTAAACTAACATAAAGAGGATCATCAAAGATCAAAATACACACAGTTGATTCACTAAGATTACAACTTATTTGAAAACTAAAAACATGAGGATAACTTATAAAAAAGAGGAAAAAAACATAAAAATTATGAAAAACATATCAACACAGATTAACAGAAAGTGATCCGCGGATAGCGCGGGCCTTTACCTAGTTCCTATTTAATGAAAAAAACTTATATAGGAAATTTCCTGTAAATGAATACAATACAAATATTAGAAACTCAACAGCTCCGTCGAAATCTATTCGATTGTGCACGAAATCTAAAATGGAGTGGATAGCCATACTACACATTACTACTTCTAGCTCGGATACGAAAAAGCTATTCACACCTATCGATGTCCGTCCATTGTACAACCCTAATTGTTAGACTAAAAGTGCAAGTGTATTAAATGCATATCCAATAGCATCCAATGTATTTATTTTGTAATTACTATTCAGTTCTTGGCATCTATGATTTTGTATCAACAATCGTATAGACATGAAGAAATTTTAAACCGAAGAAACTACTGACGTCATCCGAAAGCGGCCGGTTATGGTCTCCACGCGTGTAGCGGCAGCTTTACACGTGTCCTTAAAAAAGAGCGAGTAGTAGAAATGCTCCATATCTATACTCGCAGTCCAAGGGTATTTTGGTCAAAACACGAGCCATGCCAAGTAACGTTTCCGATTCTGCATTAAACACTCGTCACCTTTATAATTCCTCTGCAACGGAGAGAGATATCTCTTTCTGTAACCTTAAATGGAAAATTCGATAAACATTAGGTAGAGGAGAATAAAAATACACTTGCAATCAAAGATAATTTCGAACTCATTATTAAACAACAACTAAATAACTAGAAAAAATCTCTACGGCGAGATTTACACGGTAAGGAGCGATAAAAAGAAGAAGACGATTACGAAGAAGAAAGGAGAAGAAGGAATAAGTGACTCACATCTGCAATCTCTCTCCTCTCCTCCATCAAATTTTCCTCATTTCTCTGCTCTTCCCAATATTCCATCATCTCTTTCCTCCTTTTTCCAGATTTTCTCGCTTTTCTTCGAGAATTTAGAAATCGGAACCCATCACCCTAAAAAAAAATTAAAATCAAAACAATAAGATTCTCTGTGCCATCGATTCGTCTCTCTGTTTTTGAATTGTTGGATTTTATCATGGGTTGTATCGAGATATAAGAAAGAGGAAGAAAATCGGCTTTCGTTTTTCCAATGATGGAAGATTCCGCCTCCGTAGAAGAGACGACGGACAACACCGGAAAAAGCAGCTGGCAGAAGAAGAACGTCGCTGTCGCTGTCGCTGCTGCTACTCACAACAATCATCACCGTTACAAATATCTCTCCAATTACGGTGGCGGAGGAAGCTCCGGGCGGCGGCGTTTTCTGTTCTTCGCTTCCTGCTTTGGGCTGTACGCTATCGTGGCCGCGACGTACGCCTGGCTCACGTTTCCGCCGCATATCGGCCGGACGGATCATGTATCGACCTCTTCGCTGGGTTGCAGAGAGGACAATGAGGGTTCCTGGTCGATTGGCGTTTTCTACGGCGATTCTCCCTTCTCTCTCAAACCCATCGAAAGCGTGAGTTTTCCGATCATCATCTATCTAGGGCTCATGAATTTGAATCATAACTGGGAATTTACAGCACTGTTTCTGGTCATGGAAACAGATCAATGATGTATGGAGGAACGAGAGTGCAGCATGGCCTGTGGCTAACCCAGTGTTATCATGTGCCTCCATGACCAATTCTGCCTTTCCAAGCAACTTTGTAGCTGATCCCTTTCTCTATGTACAGGTACATATACCTCTTGATTCCTCCCTCTCTTCTAGTTTCTTTGGCTTACCTGGTTGGCATCATAGAAGTGTAACTTTAAGGAAACGATGTCTATCCTAAGCGTTTTGAGTCTCGATCTTTTGCTCATAATGAATCCCTAATTTTGTTATTTTTTTTTTTTTATCTTATGAAACAGGGTGATAGTCTTTACCTCTTCTTCGAAAATAAAAACCCCATTACAATGCAAGGAGATATAGGAGTTGCTAAAAGTATTGACAAAGGAGCAACTTGGGAACCTCTTGGCATAGCTTTGGATGAGGCTTGGCACTTGTCCTTTCCGTTCGTCTTCGATTACAACGGACAAGTAAGATTACTCTAAACAAACATTCTTTCACAGAGCGTTTCTCAAACCTTTNGCTTTCCCTTTTTTTTTTTTTTTTTTTATGTTTCTCTCTTCCATAAGATTTACATGATGCCGGAGAGTAACCAGATAGGACAGCTTCATCTCTACCGTGCTGTGAACTTCCCCTTAAGCTGGAAACTGGAGAAAGTCATGTTGAAAAAGCCTCTTGTTGATTCAACCGTAATCCATCATGATGGAATCTATTGGCTATTAGGATCAGATCATAGTAGCTTTGGGACGAAGAAGAATGGACAGCTGGAGATTTGGTACAGTAGCACTCCTCTTGGCCCATGGAAACCACACAAGAAGAATCCTGTCTACAACGGTAAAAGAAACGCCGGGGCAAGAAACGGAGGCAGAGCGTTTTCGCATAATGGGAATCTCTATCGTGTTGGTCAAGATTGCGGTGAAAACTATGGGAAAAGGCTACGCATATTTAAGATTGAGCTTCTCTCTAAGGAAGTATACAGAGAAGTCGAAGTCCCCTTCTCTTTGGAGACGCCGCGTAAAGGTAAAAATTCTTGGAACGGAGTTAGGCAGCATCATTTAGATGTACGGCAGCTAAGTTCTGGTGAATACATTGGTTTCGTTGATGGTGACCGTGTAACATCAGGCGATCTGTTCCATCGTGTTTTTCTCGGTTATGCCTCTCTCGCAGCTGCTATCTCTGTGGTTGTATTGCTCGGGTTTTTGCTTGGGGTCGTGAACTGCATTGTTCCATCAACCTGGTGCATGAACTACTATGCCGGCAAAAGAACCGATGCGCTCCTGAATCTGGAAACTGCGGGTTTCTTCTCGGAGAAGTTAAGACGGATTTGTTCTAGGTTGAATCGAGTACCGCCTTTTCTCAGAGGACTCGTGAAGCCTAATACCTCATTGGGAAGATTAACACTCGCTTTGATAGTCCTTGTGGGACTTTTGCTCGCATGTGTAGGCAACAGATATATCTACGGCGGAAGCGGAGCGGTCCAGCCTTATCCGTTCAAAGGTGAGCTGTCTCAGTTCACGTTAGCAACTATGACTTACGACGCTCGTCTTTGGAATCTGAAAATGTACGTTAAGCATTACTCTCAGTGTCCTTCCGTGAAAGAGATCGTCGTCATATGGAACAAAGGACCGCCTCCTGATATGGCTGAGCTAGACTCAGCCGTGCCTGTCAGAATCAGAGTCGAGAAGCTGAATTCTCTGAACAACAGGTTCAATGTTGATCCGCTGATTAAAACCCGAGCTGTTCTTGAGCTTGACGACGATATCATGATGCCTTGTGATAACATCGAAAAAGGGTTTAGAGTTTGGCGGGAGCATCCGGAGAGGCTGGTCGGATTTTATCCTCGTTTCGTTGATCAGACCATGACTTACAGCGCGGAGAAATTCGCCAGAAGTCATGACGGATACAATATGATTCTCACCGGAGCAGCGTTTATGGACGTTGGTTTCGCGTTTGGAATTTATCAGTCGGAGAAAGCGAGACTCGGTCGGGAATTTGTGGACAAGGAGTTTAACTGTGAAGATGTGTTGATGAATTTCTTGTATGCGAATGCGAGTGGATCGGGGAAGGCTGTGGAGTATGTGAGACCGTTTTTGGCCGTTGACACTTCGAAATTCTCGGGCGTAGCGATTAGTGGAAACACGAACCAACATTACAGAAAGAGAAGTAAGTGTCTCCGGAGATTCTCTGACTTGTACGGAAGTCTGTCTGATCGGAAATGGGAATTCGGTGGGAGAAAAGACGGGTGGGATTTGTAGGAAATGAGTTTTACTTGTAGGGCAAGTAAGTAGTTCTTCAAACTAAAAATGTCAGTTTTAAGATTTTTATATTAAGTTTTAGCCATTTCTTTTAGTTTTGTTTTATATTTTTTTTTCTTTTTCACTTTGGTTTACTAGGTTCTAAAATAACCTCTTTTAACAAGATCTTGTCAATTAGCTATTTTATGAATTAGTTAATTAAAGGGTGTCTAATTTGACATGTTTTTAAAACTTTGTATAGTGAGCCGAATTGCCCGCTTTCACATTATATTACTCAACCTCATAATTAAAAGTTTAACAAATATAAAACTCACTAGAAGTAGTAAAACACAAATAGATGCGAACGTTCGGAAGACATTAACAGTTTTCAAAGCTTTTGAGAAGGCTAACTATATCTGCATGGAACTGGTAGAGTATTAAAAAATATAAAAGAAAGTGTTTTAAAATTTTCCCAAATTTCAATCATTATCTATTTTATATATTATTGAATATATATGTATATCTTCACCGACGAGCTACGATTAGGAAAGCTTAACCCAAAAAAATGGAAAATCAAAAATCAACTAGAAGTAGGAAACGAAAACACATGCCTCTCTCCTTTCCCTAGAGTCTATATATAGACACGCATAAGCAACAAATTAATCCAAACAACAAATCTTAAGCAACAAATCCAGACAACAAATCTCTCATTCTTCTTTAGACAATGTCGATGACCAAAGCATTATCGCATCTTGTTCTTCTACTCTTTGTGTCCCTTGTTCACGCTACTGATCCATGTCCGATCAACTCCATCTACCAATTTGGAGACTCCATCGCCGACACCGGAAACCTAATCCGTAACGGTCCCGTCGGAGCCAAATCTCACGCTGCAAATTACCCATACGGTCAAACATACTTCCACCGAGCCACCGGTCGTTGCTCCAACGGTCAGCTCATGATCGATTACTTAGCACGCAGGCTTCGTCTCCCACTCTTAAACCCTTACCTCAACGGAAACACAAAGTCGTCTTCTTTCAAGAACGGAGTTAACTTCGCCGTCGCCGGAAGCACAGCACTCAACAGCTCCTTCTTCACCGCAAGAAACCTCCACGTTCCGGCAACAAACACTCCTCTCTCCACTCAGCTCGCTTGGTTCAGGTCTCATCTACGCTCCGCGTGTCAGGGCTCTTCTTCTTCGGATTGCTTGAAGCAGTCGCTTTTCATGGTTGGGGAGATCGGAGGCAACGACTACAACTACGGTTTCTTTCAAGGCAAAACCTTGGAAGAAATCAGGAGCTACATACCTCACGTAGTTGGAGCCATCACAGCCGCGGCTAGAGACGTGATCCGAGCCGGTGCGGTTAACGTGGTCATCCCTGGAAACTTTCCGGTTGGATGTTTTCCGATTTACTTGACGTCTTTTCCCGTGAAGGATCCAAAAGCTTACGATGACAAAGGTTGCTTGAAGCATCTCAACGAATTCGCCATGGATCACAATAACCAACTCCAAGAAGCTATAGCTTCTTTGAGAAAAGAGTTTCCGGATGTGGTTATAGTCTATGGAGATTACTACAACGCGTTTCAATCCGTTCTAGGCGGTGCCGGATTCGACAAGAGCGTAGCTTTGAAGTCGTGTTGCGGGATTGGTGGAGCTTACAACTACGACATGAAAAGACAGTGCGGAGCAGCGGGAGTGCCTATATGTCCGAATCCAGACAAGTTTGTAAGTTGGGATGGAGTGCACTTGACTCAGAGAGCCTATAGATTCATGTCTAAGTTCTTGAACAACAACATTCTTTCACATATCAAGTGTAGGACAGCTTAATTTTAAATGTGTCTTTTCTAGATCACTCTTTCTTTCTTTTTTTGACTTCTCTAGATCACTCTTTCTAGTTTGACAAATTGTATTTAGTTTCGGTTGAATCAACCGGGTTGATTGATATTAATAGTAACTTGTTTCTTTTGGGTAAATTACTAAACTCTATATATATATATATATATTATTTTTTTGATATCCACATGTTTTACTGACCAGTTAACAACATTATACAAACGCAAGTCCAGTATTGTATTGGATTTCATTGTTGAAGAAGTAGAAAGTTAAAAGGGTCTAAGTTTGGATTGGGCCGAATTGTTTCAAGGCCGAATGTACATTACAGCCTAGATGGAAACAATATTGAAACAAATATGGCCATGTTATGGGTAATAGATGTCCATTAGATCCATATGTGGATGCCCATTAGGCCCACTTCATTCTCTAGTAG
>OVBJ01000979.1:2420-36948 GCA_900406535.1 Noccaea bulbosa | reverse complement strand
CAAATATACTGATAAATTTGAATGCTTATCAAATTAAGTTTCCAAATCTTACGATTTTTTATCATTTTGGTTCTTTTTATAATAGTGTTATAAAATATCATACATCTTTATTTCCAATGTGAGATTTTGTTGATATACTTGTTTTTTTCATCATTTCAGTAATTTTTATTTGTTTTTAAAAATTCAAATTATAATTTGTGTTAAAAAAAATGTACATTTTCTTAATATATGGGTAATGTGATAATTTATCTACTTTTATAAAATTTAATCCAACCAATAAATGAGAGAAAAAATTGTAGTATTTAAGAAAATAATTAATTTGATATATTTGATAACATATGAAAAGAATGATAATATCTTTATAATTAAATACTAAAATATGTATAAATCATTAATATAAACTATTCTCTAACCAAACTAATATAATGGCATGAAATGTAATTAATCTAATAATCTTTGTCTTAATTAATATTTGTCTTGAAAGTGAACCATGTGATGACACATCAGCATGGCACTCTTGTTAATAACACATTAACTAAAGGTTAATTTTAAAAACTGATTCTCTTTTAATATATTAGGGATGATTATTATGAATTCGATTAATATATATCTAACTATTACAACATTTTATAAAGCAAGGTTTCTTTTCACGGTCCACCTAGAGTTTCCAGTAGATCTTGAATCTGTGAAACACACCAGTGACCAAGCCCCAGAAGAGAATCTCCGCGAAAATGACATAGAGAAGGACACCAACTCTTTTTGAATGCCAAACTCGGATAAAAACATGCTCCCGAATCCAATTTATCTATAACATGTACCATAACAAAACTGTTAGTAAACTTCAATTGTGTTGTACCATTAAAGAATAAGGCATTTAAGATTTAGTAATTGAATTTTTTTTACCAGTGTATTGCGAGGGTCGCGATAGTACCAACCGTTGAAGAAAGCAGCCAAAATGCCTTCAGCTCCCATTACGTAGACAAGCATTGCGTTCATGCCTATCCATTTTAGAGGCAGAAACATGAGCTTCCACTCCAATATATCCACCTGCAACAACCATAAGGAAATAAAACAATAAATCTGTCTTCTACAAAATTTGACAAGAGTTGTTAGTAGTTGTCCATGTGGTGGAACAAGAATCACCAGAGAGTACAAGGAAGAGAAGACGAGCGCGGCTGCACCGGAGGTAACGCATATGTAGCTGAAACTGTAGAGTTGTTTGTTCAAAGGCATCACTGCAAGCATTTTGAGTTTGCAATATGTGTTTGAGAGAGAAGATAATGTCTTTTTGGATCAAAGATATAACAAGGTGTTTCTCACAGTGGGTGAAATGGAGAATGAGTCCGAGAGTGAGGAGAGCGAGACCGGTGGAGATCCAATTTTTCAGCCGAGCTGAATAACCCTGAAAATTTTGGTAATGTTGTAATGATGAAACTGAAAAGACAGAAACAGCGTTAGTTTAGAGGAGCTGTGAGGCTTATGTTTCATCAAGTAAGTTGACCTGCAAGTGTAAGATGATATGTCCAAAGTGTACTCCGATGATTGTAGAAAGAATAGCAGATATGGAGCTGCATCAGGAAAATTTCTGAGTGTTATATAATTAAACTTCTGAAGAGGATGATAATGCACGGTTTAGTGACAAAATTAGACCTTAGGAGTCCTTCAGGCTCAAACGGAGCATGACACCATGACGATGCATCTGGGCGTAAAGATCCCTCATAAGGGGAAACACTGGTGCACGCCTTGAAACTCAAAAGAACACATTAGGATTGAGTCCATTGACATAAGACATATACCATTGATCGACTCTTTCTTTATCTTCTATGACCGATTGGGTAATTGTACCTTGGATCGTCTCCACGCAGGATGGTGATACATATGATCGATCCCTAAAACCTGTCTGTCAACATATCCAACAGCATTGCAAGGAGGGTTTAGCTTTCCTCTCACTCCACATTGTACCTAGTAAGAATACCACGTAATTTCTCATAATAATCTGATCACAGATGATGACACAACATTTGTGACATGGTAAGACTTACAGACTGGATTTTCCCATAGAGAGTACTATCTTTATCATAGACAACAAATTCCCAGTCAGGAACAAACGTTCCATAGAGTGTGGCCAGATATATAACTAGAACTGATGCACCCACAATCCTGAGAAGGTACTAGAAAACAAGATTAATCCGAAACTCTTGATCTAATTCTCATGAGTTTCTTTTTTTTCTGACTTAACTGAAAATGTCAGGTCTTTACCAATGCCAATAATATGACTTAAATATTGAGAACCTTCCAGTTGACAGATTCTCCTCGTTCGAGTCCTTTGTGAAGATTTCAACCAATGCTACTACCAAGTAGGATAAAGCTATTCTCTACATAGAAACAGAAAATATATATTTTTGAAGACAAAGATGAACCTTGTAGGCAAAAGGAATCATGAGCCTGAGAAAACACCTGGAGAATCCCACAAAACCTCAGCATAGTCACATCAACGCCATAAGTTAACTGGTCAGGAGCATGAGAGAAACCCCCTACGCAGCATAAGAAATCAATAGTCCATTATCTATTACGAAGCAGAATTCAAATGAATGATATGTTTTGAGGTTACAGGGCAAAGAAAATTACCCTGCAATACAAGACCCCAGAAGAGGAGCTTGCAGGTCCTAAATCCCACCTTTTTACAAGCTTCAAATTTGTTCGAAATCCTCTGAAAATTTCGAGAAAAAAAAAAAGTTAGGTGCAAGGCTGAGGTCAAAACAGATGCGTAATCGGATTTCTATTCAACAACAAAGAAATTATGAGAGCTATCAAGTTCGAAACTGAATTGAAGCAAAATTTGAAATGGAAATGGAAATGGGTGGCGAGAAAACCTTGAAGGAAAGCGCGATGGAGACGCCGACGATGAA
Organism: Noccaea bulbosa; assembly: GCA_900406535.1. Taxonomy (NCBI): domain Eukaryota; kingdom Viridiplantae; phylum Streptophyta; class Magnoliopsida; order Brassicales; family Brassicaceae; genus Noccaea; species Noccaea bulbosa. The sequence goes on along the minus strand of OVBJ01000979.1, from coordinate 34,039 downwards.
CAAAAAGAAAGGCATGACGAAATCCGCCAAATTGCAACCTTCCCAAGGAGCGTGCGCAATCGCCGGCCAATCTCCTCCGGCGTCATCCACGAGGATCATCAACTGCTCCACTCACAAGTCGGAAATTTTCAGTACAAGTTCAGATATCCAAGTTCGAAATTCGCACAAGTAGAGAGAAGAAAGATACGGCGACAGTGAGGCCGCGGAAGATGTCGAGAGAAGCAAGTCGTCTCTTTGCGGGGAGGCTTTGGGTGGAAGCAGTTTCTTCGGGTACGAGTAGGTGTTCATCGTGACTCATCTCCTCCGCTTTGATTTCCGCCATTACTCTTTTCGAGTTTCTTCTACTTCGAAAAGAACCAACAGTTTAGCTTTGAGATTTCCGCCATTTTCTTCTCCTCATGCTTTTAGATTTAGATTATCAAAGGATTTAAAATTACAGGTCCTCCTGATTCCTGAATGTATATTTCATTTTCATCTTTTACCTCCACGACATTTTATATGGACGCATATCATTATCATGATCTTTTTTCTTTAATACAAATTTATCTGCGACTGTCAGCAGTGTGTACGTCGAGTACGTCTAACTTCCAGAAACTGATCTAATGTCGTTCAAAAAGTCTTGCAAAACAAATTAACAATTTCGTTATCCTTAGATGAATGGGATTGAGAGGAAAATTTTATCAGCAATTCAATTATTTAAATACCACAAAATTTCCGCCTTAAAACAACACAGCTTCGCATTGCACAAAAAGGTTATAAGACTTTAGAAAGAATGGAGAAACAGTAAGATTAAAGGGAGAATCGAAAAACACTGCCCTTATCCATTACGAATATATAGCAACTTTCCAGGTTTGTTCTCTGGTCTTAAGGCAAAGAAACATACATATATAAAAAGAAGAAACGATCACATTATAAAAGCATTTCAAATTCACTCCTTATTATGTGACATTGGTCTCCTCTACAATCAAACTAGTGCATCAGCAGCAAGAGCAGCTACGGAAACAAAAGTTGCATCAACCACGCCCGCGACCTGCTCCTGTTTTTACACAACATATGAGAGAGTTTAGCTCAAAATTCCAGACAAAACTACCAAAAAGGTTATACAGACTTGGTGTATTCTAGCTTTAGTGCTGTAATTTACCTCTGTTGCCACTCATCTTCGCCACTGAAGCTCCTCGGCCTCGGCCTCTGGCCCCTCCATCATCCATACCACGTCCTCTTCCACGTCCAACTCCTGGTGGTTTTCTATCTGCACTCCGCAAGAAATATCATACCAATTGAATTATACAACATCTCAAAAGCTCAAAGCAAATAATAGTGAAAGGCAGGCACAATATAGACTTGAGAAAACTATACCTGTGCGCGTCTTCTCCTCCTGCACTTTGTCAATTACCTGATGAGAGAAGCAAACAATATAAGTCAACTCAATCTAGGTTGAAGAATCTTTTAGAAGGTGTAAGATTATAAACAGAGACAGCTAATGAATTGTCACTTCCAGATATCGTGAATTTTAAGCGAGTATAATTGATCATAGAGGGATCCATCAAGGAGATACAAAAGTGAATACTTCAAAATGTGAGAGTTACTGGCTTCAGAAACACAACACATGCGAGTCTATATTCTGGTCAGGCAAACACCATTCTCTAGGATATCGTCTGAGACGCGCTACAACAAGAGGCATGCCTCTTGGAGCACATATCTGATTTGGCTAAGCATCATCATTCCAGATAAAGGGGGAAAAAAGAAAGAAAGAAAGAAAAAGACCTACAACAATCAAGAGGCATATATATGCACACAAAAGAATACATTACCTCATCTGGAACTCGAAGGTACTTGATTGTGTTACCACGGATATAACATTCCGGCATTCTCCAAAACCTGTCTCCATCCTACAGCGCATACAAGCAGAGCAACATATCTGGGCGTCAATGACACATAAATTTTTCGTCACGGACTACAAAAAGGTGGAAAATTTTGTATCAGCAAACGTAAGCAAAAGCTAACCTTTGATGTACAGATGACTTCACGCAGATGAATGTTCATCCACGTATCACAATTCACTAAATGCCCATTGTAGGTCTCTCCATTCTTGAGCTCCACTAGCTGCCAAAACGATTCAACTATCAAACATATGCACACAGCTTTTGTAACGCAAAAAAAATGCAATATCTCAAATTCAAACAGTGTTTACTCAACTTGGCTCCACAGATTACGAAATTATAATCAAAAGGTCGGAATTTCTCTTACCATAGGGTGCCCTTGAGCAGTTTTGAGAAGCGAAAGAGGAAGCTAAAGAATCAAAACAAAAGCTATTGTCAAATTTCGAAATTATACTGANAAAAAAGCCAAAAAAAAAAAAAAAAAAAAAAAAAAAACTAGATCCATTTAAGTCCAACAAGTAACTTACCATCTTCTCGAATCAGAAGAATAAGAAATCCGTAAAGAACCTGAATATATATATAACATTAAACCCGCCATTAGATGCGGAAGCAGCAATAGAGAAAACAGAACAAAACCCTAGCAAATAATATGGCTACTTGTAAAAAACTAAAACAAGGGAATGAAACCTTACAATATATTCAGCAGATTGGCTACCTCCTCCACAGGAAAGTGACGATTCTGAGGGAAGAGAGAGATGAGAAGAAAGAAATAGATCCAAGACGACGGAGGCTTCGAAATTTCGAAATCGGCTTCCCTTTACTACTTTTTGGCTTCTTGACTTCTGACAGCGGGACGTATTTGTAATTTAATCCGTGGTCTTTTAGGTCAATGTAAACTTTTATTTTACACTCGTACCCCTTAGACTTTATGATGTTTTAATTTCCCCACTTTTGTACTAATTAAAATAGCTAAATATAGTATAATTATCAACAAATCCGATGTCGTCCAGCGGTTAGGATATCTGGCTTTCACCCAGGAGACCCGGGTTCGATTCCCGGCATCGGAGCTTTTTTTGAATTTTTACAATCAATGGGACACCAAAGCTTACTTGAAGCCGTTTGTAATCGTTATCTAGAACTAGAAGAAACAACTGTCTTCTTAGTGTTATGAGGTGCTCACCTAAACAATGCGTGAATCAAAGCCAAGCGATAAGTAAATTATAATCCTAAGTTTCAACCCTCAGTAATTACACTTGATACGATCCCCTGAGTGAGGTAGTAAAGCTCTTCGCAACCAACAATACTCTACTACTACTCACCAGCCTAATTAGCAACCAATTACAAAGTTATTGAACCTCGACCATAGTAAGCATAATCTCAATCACAACAATTGCTGAGTTGCAAATGTGTAGCTGGTTTCAGCACAAGAAAAGCTGATAATCAAGTTCCCCAGCTCCGACATTCAAGTAATTGACATCAACAGCTGTTGTTCCTAAATTTTCTGGTGGAGAAGGATAAGAAAGACACAAAAATTCAATATAGATCATTAAAATATTGCATGTATATATAGTCCATGTGATCTACAATGAACAAAATACAGGATGAGTGAGATGAGACAAGGTTCAGAGTTATTCAAACCTTCGTATATTGTTCTCACAAACTTAACATAGTTGGGGATGAGATCTCGGTATATGATTCCATCTGGATGCGCATCAAGCACCACAAGTACACCTATAGATCAATCAAAGAGAAAAGGTAAAATCCAAATGAACATAACACAAGACAACGTTCTGAAATCAACAAGAAAGAGTACTCTTGTATGCGTTTGAATCAAAGACATGTTCTAACGGTAAGATTTTCTTGCGGAACTATTGGTTAAAGAAGTTAGATTTTCCTTTTTTTTTTTTAACTTGTCTCAGAAATGATACCTGGAGCAAGCCAACCTGGAGTGGATTTGCTGGGTAATGGTGCGAGCCAGAGGATATTTCTCAAGTTCATAGCATCACCATACTTGACATCAGATCCTAACAGCAATGAGAAACAATCATATTACTAAAGTACGATAGAGAAATTTCTGTGACCATTTCTATGTTTCAAGAGACTCCAAGAAAAGTCTAGTCACACGGACGAGATCACAGATTACCTCTCTGGCAATAACCCATGTTGTAAGGAAACACTTTCCTGTCATAGGCTGGATACTCTTTAGCATGAAACCTACCATTTTGTTTTCATCAGCAAAAATATATTTTTCATGAACAACACTCGCCAAAAAATTGACTTTGCAATAAGGGTCTCATACACAGAACATGACCCTAGTGTATAATGAGAAGACAAAGGGAGGGACTTACAATATTCCAAGGCGTCCGGATTCTGAGGCAAGGAATAGGTGGCCATGGAACAAATCATATCGAGTCAAGGAAACATTCAGTCCGACGCTCGGACCCCTAGATTCAATTAGACGAAACAAGAACTCGAAATAAGAGTTCGCTTCCTGTTCATTGCCATCACCAATCAGATCATAATACCATATTCTCTGGCTCAGAGAAACACATATAACGTTCAAAGCATAGCTTTACCTCTGCAATGAAGTGACGGCCATATGGAGTTCTTGTGAGCTGACATTTCTGTTTTCTTGATCCTTCGACATCAGGAACCTACACGAAAACCGAGTTTAACCAATTCAACACCATCTGACGAACGATAATCAAAATTAATCGTCAGTCGCATACGAACCGGAATCATTTTGGGATCGAGGGTTCTCTGGATTGCGCCGGGATCGCCACCGGAGTCAACAGCGAGACGAGCGAGCTCGAGAACCGGCTCCGGTGGCCACCAGACGAGATAATTATCCTCTTCGAACTTGCTCCGCCTCTCAATTTTACCTGAACAGAGTCCGGTGCGAAGCGAACATCGTCCCAATTCGGGTCCAGATTTATCCGGTTTGAAGGGGACGAGGAATTTGAGACACGACCGGATTTCTAGAGACACGGTGGGGTTAAGGGTCGACGCGGCGGAGGGTGGTCCTAGAACAGATAGCAGATCATCGGCGGTTGCTTTCGGAAGCGACGACGGAGAATGGGAAGCGGATAGCTTGAAGGAAGAGGCTGCTGCGATGGAGAGGGAGATGAAAATGGTGAAGCGAAGATGCGTATACGAATTCACCATCGTCGCATCCTCCTCCCACTGATGCGTATACCAATTATCTTCCAGTAATGGAGTTTGGAGAAGAGTAGTCGATACGGAGAGCAGGTGGAACCGAAAAAATCAGTATTTTTTACGCGCTCCATTAATGACGTGGTTTTTTTTTTTTTTTTTTTTCTCATAAACAACTTATATATTACTCCAACTAACGTTTACAAGCAAGTTTATCCTCTTCTACAAAGCTTTGTAACCAATTTGGCATTATAGAATACAACTTAGGACCATAATTCTCGGAAGAAAGAGATTCCTTCGCTATTCATTAATGACGTGGTTTTGAAAGCCATATATAATAATTGGATCTTCTTCATAAAAATTGCAATTTTTTCAACCTGAGAGCTTCAACTACTCTAATTAACTGGAGGAACATATTCAAATGAAAATGCGGGATCCACCATACCGGACCAAACCGTCAATCTTTAGAACGAGAAACAAACGACAAAGCAAAGTTTCTAAACTTATCTCTCATGGAAAAAATCTCGTCCAAATTTGAAACTCATCGCAATCTGATTAGAATGAATAAGCATCACACTCCACTATGTTCTCCATTACACTTACACACGTCATAACCCTATATATAGAGCTTTGAGTTCCGACTAAATAGAGATTTGACAAGTGGCTCCGGCCAATTTTCCTATTACTTTTCTGATCAAATACTTTGGTTGACTTACTGGATTACAGAAGCAGTAGGTTCATCTCCGTGAACACTTTAGTTAACAATACTTTAGGTATAAATAAATTAGTCACTGTCATATCTGAACGTTCTGTCTATTGACTTTGTAATCTTGATCTGAAACTAATAATATTGTCTGCCGAATAAAAGAATAAAAAAATAGGCACTCTCATATGACAAATTTTTTTGAAGACGATCTTATTTTGAAGAAATCTAAGTTACAACGATATATATGTAGAAATGGAGAGTAATAATTAATGCGACCTGGTCAGTCTTTTAATTTATAAAAGTTACATAAATCTGTAAGCTAAGCAACTTTTTATATGATAAGATGTTAGGTGTTACTTGTTAGGCTGTGTTGGCCCCATGTTTACTAGATATGCGAACATGCTACCAACAACCAAATAAAAATAAAAACGCTTTGATTCTGCCTTTGTTTTCAATCTCCATATACACATTTTGTTTTCTCTTTTGGATCGATAAGATTTTCAAACTTTTTTTTCAGAAAACGGCTTTTCCGATTGATTTTTGCATTAAGATTACAGTTCGTAGAAGTTGTGATCGATTACACATTAACCAAGTTGGCTAAGCGCCTAAACTAGTCCATTAAACTTCGAAATAACTATGTAAGAAATATTGTTCCACAGCTTCTGAAGCATTGATTAATGAAATTAGCCACATTGATCCTTTATGCTTTGCATATATGAATTTGGAAAGCAAAGAAAGTGCCGAATTCCCTAACAAAAACAAGTTTTAGTTTTACGTGCAAAACTAATTGTCGTAGCAGTAAACTAATTGATGTACATCTCAATATCACTCCCCTCGCATATAAACAAATAACTATTTGAATCAACCAAGAGCTTAAATAAGCATATGTATATATAGTTTCTGTTAAACGATCAAACCAACATCTCCGTAAACGAAACAAGTAATTGAAAAAAAAAAAAAAAAAACAAACAAGAAAAACACCAAAAAGGAACAAAGTAAACGAGCACAAATAAGACAAAACAAGAAATTCAAATTCAACGCCTGCACCTCGTAATTGTGCTGCAGCCGCGGCGGTAAGGGTTAGCCTGAGCACCGCGCTTGCAGTTGTAGTAAGATGCGCCGCGTCGGGAACAAGGAACATTGTTCTTCCTCATCGCGCCATAGCTAATGTACTTCTTCGAAGCTAAAATGCGCTTGCTGATCTCAGAATCGAACTCGAACTCTTCTTCTTCGGCTATACAGTCCGCGATTGATCCCTTGCAGTTAGCAGAGGATCCGGTTCGTACGACGAACCTCAGCACGTCTTCGTAACCGCCGGCTTCAGCAGTCGCGATAACCATCGCGAGAATCGCGATGACCGCGTAGATCATACGAAAGTTCACCATTTTCCTTTATAATACAGCCTTCTTATCGAGTCAGAGCTTTCAGCTTCTTCTGTCCTCTTTTATTTTTAATTTTTTTACCTTTACGCTGAATCGTTAGTGTTGAAGACAACAAGCTCAGCGTTGGTCTTTAGCCTCTTTATAACTCGAGGAAGTTCTTTTCGAATGGACATGGTGTTGATTATATTTACCGAAACACCATCGCTTTTGTCTGTATACGTATAATTTGTTATTTTCTTAATTATACTTTTTGATTCGGGAATTGACTTGTAGCCTTGTAGGTGTTGTTATAATAGTACAAATTGAAGGGAAAAATAATAATAGTATAACTAGTCGAAGCCTTGTATTATTCACAGGTTAAATTTGAAAATCTAATTAAGTTTTGTATGTTGAAAACAGGTTTCGTTGGTATAAATACTACCTGTGATGACTTCGGCTTTGGATAAATTAACATTTTTAAATTTCGAGGAATATCACAAGTTGTAGGCTTGTAGCTATTGAACATCATAGCATTTTCACAGTTGCCACAATTATTTGCGAAACATTAACTTCTGTGTAAGGAGTTGTGAGTGATGATATGTATAGATTAATTTCGTCAAATGAATATATGATATCATTGCAGTTTATCAATCTCTGATATATGAAAATGCTAAAACCAGGTAGATCACTATGTTTGATTTTTTAATAAATAAAGAACTCTCTTTTTTTTTTTTTTTTTTTTTTTTTTTTTTTTNTTTTTTTTTTTTTTTTTTTTTTTTTTTTTTTTTTTTTTTTTTTAATAAAGAACTCTCTTGTAAATAATGGGAGATCGGTAATCAAGTAGTAGAACTGTAGAACCATGGGCATCGTTTGGCTGCAACAAGTCAACCATGGTTGCCTTAATCGCCGTCCNATTTTTTTTTTTTTTTTTTGTGAAGTTGAATCAAACTAAAGACGTGCAACTCACTCCCCCTATAAGCCACTTACATAACAACAAGATCATCGCAAGGGTTGACAAGTTATATTTATACACAAAACAATCCAAGTAAACGATGCTATAGGCAAAAATAAGATTGGCGTGAGTAAATATTATACATATGCAAACATAAACAAATACTCATAGCGTCTCCACCTTTCTATGTGCTTACAAACATGCATTTTTTATCAGTGCAGTTTCAATCGATACAATCATTATAAACAGTGGCGGATCTAGAAACTAATTTTATGTGGGTCAAAAATATTATTAAAATAATATATAAATTTTATAATAAATATTTTTAGTTATTTGTAATATAAATTAAACCGAAATAATCAGAACTAATTAAACTAAACTGATATTTTGTAACAGATTCCAATAATGGGCTATGGTACAGTAAAAATTTAATGTAGAAAACTGAATTAATAGGGTCAAAGATAAAATATTTGACATTTTTAGGTGGTTCAATTGTAATATTTTTGACAAAATCAGCCACAAACACATGTTTATTAGAAAATTATTGAGATTTAACCTGTGTCACTTGAATCCCCTTCCTCCCATGTAGATCCGCCATTGATTATAAATGTACCGTAGTATTTTAAATACGTCATAGTTAAAACTTTATATTGGTGAATCCGACTTCAAAACATCATATACAAATGTAACATCACCATATATAGTACTATATTATGTTGGTGAATCCGACTTATAAACATCATCATACATATATGTACCATTATATAAACGTCATGGTTAATACGTTACAGGATTTCAATTGGAATCCGACTTATAAACATCATATTTTGATTGATTAGGTGGGCATCCACACGATTGTATGTCATCTTGTTGATTAAACAAGAGTTTAGCTGGTTGGTACGTTGTGTGGTTCGTACACATGCCATTTGATTTGGTATATTGCCTCATGAAAGTTTAAATCTGGTGTGCAACTTTATATATAAAACTAGTGTGCAACAGTATAAGATAGTCATTTATCAACAACAAAAACAAACAATACAAGATAGTTTAGATTTTTGACCAGAAAGTGGGATAAAACAAATTAATCATAAAGCAAAGCAATTTATACTCTTGGTCCTGTAAAACGGTAAAAGACACCGGCAATAAGATTACCAAAGATATGGAGAATCTTTTTTGTCCACCATTCTTATAAAAGTGGGAGAAAGGAACAAACATTTTTGTTTTTTGTTTTTTTTTTGGGTCAAAGGAACAAACTTTAAAAATATTTAAAACAAAAAAGTTTTCAGTGGAGAATAGGGTTTTCTACTACTTTAAATGAGTAATACAGTAAAAATACTATCGTTCTTGGCTACATAATACAACAATAACTGAAATACATTATCATTCATGCTTGTTGTTTTGTCTCATGTTCCTTCCTTCTTTCTTGGCTAGCTTACTGAAGATACCTCATCGACTCTATGTACTTCCTTAACAAAAATAATAGACATTTTCAAAGAAGATAGCAACATGGGCCTTAATGGGCCAAGGGGTAACATAATTTTATGTCAAACCCGTTTGAAAACTTAGGGTTTTTTCGCAAGTATAAACGCTGTGGCTACTCGCTCTCGCCGTTCTCTCTTCCGTTGCCGCACTTGCTTTGCTTCTCCTCAGGTAGCCTAAACACACTTTACTCCATCGTCTTCTCTCTTCGTTCTGATTTTGTTTCAGCGCCATTGTAATGTGGATTGCGATCTGATTCGATGTTAGGAAAGATGTGCTCCTATGTTGTTATAAATTTTTCTGGATTTTTGTTGATTTTTTTTGCTGTCATTCTGTTTATACCTCACGCCAAAGTAGCTGATACTTAGTTTAGGGTAGACCATGATGGTTATAATAGCGAATCTGTAGTTTTGGCAAACCCTAGAGCGTTCACTTGCAATCATTACGAACTCAGATTTGTAATCTTGTGATTCGTCAATAGTCTAACATGAGATGTTCTGCTTTCTTACAGTCATTTGGATTTAGATTCTTCTGCTCTTCAGGCTAATCATGCAGAACGAAGAGGGTGTGGTTACAGAGCTCTACATTCCCAGGAAATGGTGATAGAACATTCCTTATTTATTTTTTTGTCTTTGTTATCATTGATTCGTAATGCCTCCTCATAGAACTCTTAATTGACAAATTGGTTCGTGTTTGTTTGACTGATGTCGCAGCTCTGCCACAAACCGGTTGATCACATCAAAGGATCATGCCTCTGTGCAGCTCAACGTTGGTCATTTAGACGCTGATGGCATTTACACCGGTCAATTCTCCACCTTTGCTCTCTGCGGTTTTGTTCGTGCCCAGGTTTAATCTTTGCTCTCTCTTATATCAGTAAACCTCTAGATTCTTTCTGTTCAAAAGATGTTGATTTGTCTAAAGCTTGTTATATATAAATTTTGTTAGGAGATATAAGACTTGACATGTTGAGCAAACACTCTTTAACTTCTTAAATAATGATATGAATAATTGCAGGGAGACGCAGACAGTGGCGTGGACAGGCTATGGCAGAAGAAGAAGGTCGAAGCCAAACAGCACTAAGAGCTTTAAGCTATTTTTTTGGGGGACTTCGTAATTCTGTTATTTTCCTTAAAAAAAAGATTATCGAACATACTGAAGTAATGATGTTTGCTTGACTCTTGGTTTTTAATGATCTTGTTCTAATTTCTCCTCTTAAGTGATTTTATCTCCAATCTGTCCAACCTTTCTCCTTCTCAAGTTTTAAGATTTCGAGTCAAATTTTAACAAATCTACTCTCCTGTTTTTCGAAAATGATCATAAAAATTGTAGCTGAACTTAGGGGTTTATTAGGAGATGGATTTGCAAGTATTTATAAAATTTTAAGAATTTGTTGTTATTAGTTTATAAATTTTAACAATTTTAGTAAAATCTATTGTTATTGGTTTGATGATTTTAAAATTCTATACAAAATCCATTATTATTCAAAAAATTGTGTTTTAGTGAAAATCATTGTTATTGGGAGATGAATTTTAAACAAATTAACTCACAAAATAAAATTTACAAAATATTTATATAACCCTTAGATTCTCAAATTTCATTATAATAAAGAATTTTGATTAATTTTCTAAATATACAAACTTTTTCCAAATTTTACATAAACTCTTTACAAATTCAACAAATCTATTAACTTTTAAAATCAATCAACTCCATCTCCTAATAGCCTCCCCTTATTTGCAGGATGATGTTTAAATGAAACAATTATCCACTTACGTTATCTAAAGAAAGAAAATTTTAACTTTCTCCAATTCTGGTTGCTTTTATGTAAAGGCGTTTAGACTTTAGATAGCGAGATCTACGAATCGATTAATTTTGTTTGCTGCTTTAATGCTTTCAGCTGATTTAATGAAGATAATCTCTATGTGATGAAGACCTGTCTGTTTCCCTAAGTGACAGACGTGAATAGGGCTGTCAATTTGTTACCACAGCCCAATCCGCAGGTCTCACCCCGTTTGACTAGGTGTAGGGCAGGTGCGAATAAAATTTTTTTATAAAAAACGAAACGAATCATGTGAATATAAATATAATATCTCGCGGGTTGGTGGGTTACCCGCAAAAAAAAAAAATTAATTTTAAAATTAAAAAAAATTAATATTTATCTAATAATTTTATCAAAAATTTAAAAATTATATGTAGTATTTATAAATTAGTTAATAGTTTCTTTCAAATTCATAAAACAAATTTTATATATTTATGGTTAAACATATAAAATATTTTTATTAGCATTTTATTTTATTAAATATATATATATATATAATTTTTATTACTTATATATATGCAGATTATCCGTGGGTGCGGATCAAAAAATAAGTTCAAAAATTTGGCAGAATAGATCAAAATGAGTAAAAAAAATAAAAATGATTCGTGCGGAACAGGTCAGGCGGGTTTGACCTGTGTTTGACAGACCTAGAAATGTGAAGCCCAGGGTCGAGTTCTCTATACAAGGTATTACTTACATAAATCTTTTGTTTATTTAGCAGTTAGGTATATAGTTTTTTTTAAAAAAAATTAACTAATCAAACCTGGATATATATTCTGGTGTGTTCTAGAGAGCCTACAAATTTAGTGGACGTGGAAATATCTCGTCGACCCATCCCAGCTGCCAGTCGTGGAACTGAACATGAACTTCTTCCTCTTCTTCAGCCATCTGGTAAATAATTTAGATAAATTTTAACATTCTAAAAAACAAAAATATGTGATCTGATCTTTGGATAAATGTTCTTTCATTAGATAGTTATTTAGATTCCGATAATCTTTAACATAATTGTTAACGGTCTACTCATTTTCCATTTTGCAGACCACTATTAGCAAATGATAAAAACTAAAATTATGTGAAAATTTTGGGAGATCTCTTGAAACTTTTGTTTAATATAACAACAAAAGAAACCGATGCTAATATAAAAGAAACCGACGTTATATTCTGATGTTAAACTTGACGTCGCTTGTTAAACTGATGCATAAATAGTTGGCATCATGCGATGTTACGACGTTTTAGAAACTGACGCTATTATTTTGGTGTCAGTTATATACCGATGTTAACCTCTAAAACAAACGATGTTAAAAGCCTTTCTTTTTGTAGTGTTAGAATGATTGTAGCCTTGTAGGTTGACTATTTTTGTTATTATGTGGTGGAGATCCAATGTTCATCCAAAGTTTTATAATACCAAAGTAAATCTATCAATTGTAGGTTTTTGTGCATCATACAAACTTATATCAAAAAGACTTTATATAAGGCACACAACAAGTAAAAAAGTATCAACTCAAAATTAATTGGCATGCAATAAGTAAAAAGGTTCAAGTAAGGCCAATCCAACAATACGATATATTCCTTGAGGAGACTAATACATATTCTTCGTCATCAAAAGCCATCCTTCTCTTCAAATTTATCTTTCTTTCCCGATTATTCTTATTCCATTTCAGCTAAAGAAACTCTCTTTTAAATTATCTACAAAAAAATATTCTTCTCTAAGTCCAACTATTCTCCTCAATGTTATTCTAAATTGTGCACTCAGAAAATGATATTCGAAAATAGTATATCTCGTCACCACGTCGCTTTCGTCTCCGTATCTTATTATTAGAATAATACCGTATATTTTCTACAAATTTTGATCAACAAACAATTTTTGTTCAATCATATTATGTTTAATCATGTTACGACCTTTCAATAAAAATATGTCATTTTGAATAAAATATAGTATATTTGTTGGCATAGTGGAAATTCTCGCAAATCTGTGATATATCAGAAATTTAGATCAACTTATTTGGGACAGGAGATTTACATAGTATGCCATTTATGTGAAATTTCATTGTGCCGAATGTTTTATTCAAGGTATATAACTATAAATAGTTGATTGAATGTTAATTAATGTATTGTCTTCAGTGGATGTTTACGAAAATGCCCCCTGATAACACATCGCTCGACATTTAACAAGTTGCCACTCCACGCCCATTTTCGTAATTTGGATTCCAAAAACTTAAACCCAATCACATGACGCAACAAGCGTTTGGATTGCCTTCGCTGAGTGCCTCAAACGAATCCGACGGCTGAGATCTATACGAATAAAATTCGGGCGGTGGAGATTCGTAGCCAGTGTCCAAGTACTCGTAAGAATAATACGACGTTGGACGAGGAGGAGCAGCGTAATACGACGCCGTCTCATTTCCACCGGTACCCGGCCCGTGAGCCGTGTTGTAGCTCACCGTATAGGACGGCGCCGTTTGAGGCTGCACGTGATAATACGTGGGAGGAGGCGGTCCGTACATTTGTTGCGGAAGATGACGTGGAGAACTGTGAGACATCGGATACGGATGCTGCTGCTGATGATCTGGTGGAGCTGAGTATATCACAGTCTCTGGTGGTCCATCGTTCTGCGGCGGACCACCACCACCTCCAGCTCCTCCTTCCATCACCACCGTCGTGCTCCCTAAACTCTTCTTCTTTTTTTTCTTTTTCTTCTTCTTCTTCGGAGCTCCAGTACCAGACGGAGGTTGAGGTTGACCGTTGACGAACGTCACAACTTGTTTAACCTGATCACAACCTCCTCTTCCTCCGCCGCCGCTGCCACCACCACCAATACATGCGCCACCGTCAATACCGCCGCCGTTGTTGTTTTCGTCGTCCTCATCATCGCCACTGCTCTCGTCGTCTTCATTTTTAGGTTTCCTTGGTTTGTTCTCTCTCTGGTAATTACAATCGTTGTTGTTGTCCATTGACGTCGGCCATAGCTCCGCGTGTCTACCGGCTTTCATGATCTTCTTGATCAGAATCTCCGGCTCGACGTTTCCAATCACCGTTACTTTCTGTTGCTTCACATCGATATTCGTTGTATACACACCTAAATCATATATTTTAGTAATGATCAATTGAGATAAAAGAAGAAGAAAATGTCTCTCAACGTCTACGAAGAATCTAAAGAATTAACACACGTGAAGAGCTTAGATTTTACCATCGATTTTGCTCAATATTTTCTTGATTTTCCTCTTGCATCCTTCGCAATGGATAGAAACTCTCAAAACCCATGTCTGCAAACAACAACGTTAGAGAAGAAATATTTCTTAAGAAAAAAAAGGTGACAGTTACGTTGTATGTAAATGATCTTACGGTGTATCTGAGAGGTTCAGGGTATTCTTCAAAAACATGTCTCTCTTCTTGTCTCGTCTCTGATTTGATCTCTGTTCCGATCTGTGTTCCTAAGTCCATTCGAGAGAAAGAGGAAGAAACAAAGGGAGAGGGAATAGATGCAACTTCGTGTGTATTATAGAAAAGAAGTCATCGCTTCTAGGTTCTACCCTTCTATAACTTTTTGGGATTCCTTTAGCTGATAAATATTCTCCATTATCATTTATATTGTTTTCCTATAAGATATTATGTTTTTTCATTAAACAATTTTTGTAGGTTTTTTTTTCATTAATCATACCAAAATCTTTCACTCTTTTTTAAGTTGGGTTTTCACTTAGGGTGAGAAGATATACTTTCAAGTTTATATAGATACCAAAATATATATTATATATAGTACTTGAATATATTATTATAACAATCTAGTAAGTTTAAGGGAAAACCCTTTATCAAAAAAAAAAGTTTAAGGGAAAACCTTGTCAAAAGTCAAAATCTTCTGTAAAATAGGAACTTTAAAATATTATAAACTATTCTTGGTTCAATGATGTGAGTTGAACATTCATATAACGAAGATCTAATACAACATATGTCTACGGAGAATTAGAGATGCATAAAAATAGTTCTCAATTAGGACGACTTTGCAGTATTCGTCTAAAAATTTATCGATGTGACCCGGTTAGAAAGCAAACATATACACAAATATATAGTCGAAATTTCCAGTCTAGGAAGTACACATTTCTGGTTTCCTAGCTAGACCATAAAACCCAGCCTTTATATCACAAAATAGTCTGTCCTAGCAGATTTTAAAATGGAACGAGAAGAGACTCGAGAATATTTCCAAAACATTCGGTGATTCATTGAACATATATATCATATAGATTTTGATTGTTTTTGTTTTTGTGGATCACTATAGCTATCAATTATTTGACTGACGATAAGTTATGTGGTTTAGGTTCAGTTTGATTTCCTATCACGATTCATGAGTATTTGGGATCTCCTTTGGAATCTTACAACTATCCGTAGATCTAATGTGTAAGCCGTTACAACAAGAACAATTTTATCTATAGTTTTGCTTATATCATTCTCAATAGTATGTAAGGATATGACTGAGCGATAATTAATAACTATGATTTGACACTAACTTCATAACGAAATTTGGCTGCCGAATGTTTTTCTCAATAAAGAGAAATAGACAGATAAGATTGGCAGTGTTAGGGTGTTTCTCCATTGATACGTGTTGCATTAGGAGTTGAGGACATTAGAACTAATTAAGAGGTGCGAATCAATGGAGAGGAAATGAGGAACCAAGACAAATCATGAATTTTATTTCGCAGATAAATGTTGTCAAGCTATATTCCAAATTATGTTTCCCACTACACTATTTCCTAATAAAAAATGATAGCATTTTAGCCAGAGAAAAAAAAAATTTCTTATATAACCAACTTATTATGACAGTTTATGGCCAAAACGACGTCATTCGGGGCAAGTGAGCGGCAAAACTGGATGCATTTTCGCCCATTCATGAAATTGTCAATGCTTTTAATTGCTCCAGTGAGAAATTTTGGCACCTAGGGTTCTTATTCGCGATTTCCAAATCCTTTGCATCTTGTCGCTTGCGGGTTTCCCAGAAAAATTGTCGTTCAAGGTCAGTGATTAACTTCGAAAGGTCTGTGTGTTTGGCGTGAAATCGGTGGCGGGACATTGTTGGTTAATTCGAATTGTATTTTACTAATTTGGGATTATCCAGTAGTTGTGCATAATGCGTTACTAGAATTAACTTGTTGTATGATCCTTTGACTACTGTCTCAGAAGCTTATCCATATAAAGGTCTGTCCTTTAGTTGCCCAAACAGTTTTGAATTCGATGGATAAACTAGCTTCGTCTTCTAATGAAGTTGTGATGAAGCTTGTTGAAATGGGTTTTGAAAAGTTGGATGCTTTGGAGGCTGTGAAAGCTGTAGGTGAGTCATGTGATGACGCTGTGGATTATATTCTTAAGGGACATCACAGGACTGGTGGTTTTAAGCCGGCTACTTCTCTGTGTCCTGCAAAGGATAATAGGACCATTGGCAAAAGACGAGCTTTGCCATCTTCGTTTTCTTCGGGTTCGATGCGGCAGTCGAGTTTGCTTGACCATTTCAAATCCATGGACCGGAACAAGAAGATAGGCGACGGCGGCTTTGGGACCGCAGCGGTGGATTCTCAGTTGCCTGATCCTTCAGAAGAGATGACTGAAGAACGGTTCTCAAATGGTTGCTCAGAGGCTTCATCATCAACGTGGGAGAAAAGTGTTGGTTCTATACTACAAAACCGGTTTGGTATTTCATCACTCAAAAATTTCCAAAGGGAAGCTTTGTCAATGTGGGTGGCTCACCAAGACTGTCTTGTTTTAGCTGCAACAGGATCTGGTAGATTCTTATTTGCGTTGCTGATTCTTTCTTCGTTTTGACATTGAGTCAAATACCATTCTAATGGGGGGGGGGTTTCTGTGTCTCTATACAATGCAGGGAAATCTCTTTGCTTCCAGATTCCAGCATTGTTGACTGGAAAGGTTGTTGTCGTAATTTCACCTTTGATAAGCTTGATGCATGATCAGTGCCTGAAGCTATCAAGTCACAAGGTCTCTGCTTGTTTTCTTGGGTCAGGCCAACTTGACAATCGCATAGAACAGAAAGCAATGCAGGGAATGTATCAGATCATATATGTTTGCCCGGAGACAGTGATAAGGTACACATCACAACTTTCTGAAATTCTCTTAAGTGCATTGTTATTTGTTTTTGGTTAAGAAAAATATCAAAATCTGTTGTTGCAGACTGATTAAGCCACTCCAGAAGCTCGCCAAGACTCGTGGAATTGCTCTTTTTGCAATAGATGAAGCACATTGTGTATCAAAATGGGGGCATGACTTTCGTCCTCACTACAGGTACGACTGTGAGAGTAAAAAACTGTAATTGTTATCTCCCCAAGTGCTTTGTGTGATCTTATTTTCTAACTGATGGATCTTCAGGAAATTATCTGTGCTGCGGGAAAACTTCTGTGCTAGCAATTTGGAGTTCTTGGAATATGATGTACCGATAATGGCATTGACTGCAACAGCCACAGATCACGTACGAGAAGATATTCTTGAATCACTTAACCTGTCAAAGGAAACAAAAACTGTGCTGACTTCATTTTTCAGGCCAAATCTACAATTCTTAGTGAGTTTCAAGCGCTTTCTAAATTTCACTTACATTTATGGAACTCTTTATGCATCCGTGCAACCCTATCACGATATTGGCATAATAATCTGCAAGTTTCTACTTGGTGATGATATGTGAATCATGAGATGCACAGCATAAAGTTATTATTTGTCTGGTTTACAGGTTAAACATAGTCGAACCAAGTTTGCATCTTCATATGCGAAGGACTTCCAAAACTTAGTTGACTTATACAGTGATACGAGAAAGGCTACCGGGAAAAAGCTAGCAGTAATCTCAAGAGAGTCAGAGGAGCAGTCTGATTTTGGTTATCACGATGCTGAAAACATCCATGAGACGGATTACGATGATGATGAAGAGAATCCAGAAGACTCTTTGGCAAAGAAAAACAGTTCAAATGGGAAAAAAATGTCGGAAGAGTATCCGGAAGATGAAACCGACCTCTTCCAGAGTGTTGATGATTGGGATGGTATGCTCCTTTTTCATCTTTGTTTGGAAACATAGAGTGATCTGAAACTGTTGATAAAACCACATAACTATGATTAGAAAATTGGTGACTGCAACTTAATATTGCAGTTGCGTGTGGCGAGTTCTGCGCGACGTCTCCTTGTGAAATCCTGGAAATGTATGTCCCTTCCAAAAAGCAGATACCTGATGAATCTGGACGCAAACATACTCTCCAGGAAAAGGATTTTGAAGGACCGACGATCATTTACGTTCCTACAAGAAAAGAGAGTGTCAACATTGCAAAATATCTCTGTGGTGTTGGACTGAAGGCTGCAGCTTATAATGCATCGGTATGGGCTGAAGATATCTTGCCTTTTGTTAACTTGGTGTCAAATCACTATAAACCAAGCAGTTGTGGCTGTTTTAACAGTTTGTTATATATTTCACAGTTGCCAAAAAAACATCTCAGGCAAGTTCACCAGGAATTTCACGAAAATAAGCTGCAGGTATTTACATAGAACCTTTATGTTCTTATATTATCGTTCAAAAAATTAAATGTTCAATTCATTATGTTATCCATCTTTAGGTTGTTGTTGCCACAATTGCATTTGGAATGGGAATTGACAAGAAAAATGTCCGGAAAATCATCCATTATGGCTGGCCGCAGGTGTCTCAAAGTTGTTAATTATATATTTTTTTCATGCGAATTCGATGTTCTCTCTTCTATATCTCATTAAATGACATGAATCTTCAGAGCTTAGAAGCATACTACCAGGAGGCAGGTAGAGCTGGAAGAGATGGCGAATTGGCTGAGTGCGGTGAGTTGATTATTGATTTTACTCTTGGAGCAGTGTTCATTTCCCCCTTTTTTTTTTTTTTTTTTTGACATGGCTGATGTCAGTAATAACCTGGGATTTTACAGTACTCTTTGCTGATCTATCGAGAGTACCAACGCTTTTGCCAAGCCGTAGGAGCAAAGAACAGACAGAGCATGCATACAAGATGCTCTCTGACTGTTTCAGGTCTGCGTACTAGTCAAGTAGAGGTGCAAGTGCATGTTTCGATATTCTTTTACATTGATTCTCCTTTTCTTATGCAGATACGGAATGAACACTTCACAGTGTCGAGCAAAAATACTTGTGGAGTACTTTGGGGAGGATTTTAGTTCCAAGAAGTGTAACTTGTAAGTCCTATCCATCTTTCTAAAGAACCATTAGTGTAAAATATCAGTCTGTGGTAGTAGTAATACCTTTCCAATCTATGAAACAGATGTGATGTTTGCACTAAGGGGCCTCCGGAGCAAGTAAATGTACGAGAGGAAGCTAATCTTTTGTTTCAAGCAATCGCTGCATTTCATGTAAGTATTTTGAGCGCTCCCATAATTTCATTTATGAGTGATATACAAATCAAAACATATTTTCTTGTATTCTTTCTGGCTCTAACGCTGACAGTAAATTAGTTGCAGGTAGAGAATAGCTCTGAGTACGCATCATCATATGAAGATTATGGACTCGGAAACAGCAAACAGAAGACATTCTCCCACAAGCCGAATCTTCTCTTCTTCATCAGTAAAATCAAGGAACATGTAATCTTCATAATTCAACAAATCACATAAGTGTATTATATTCTTGGACTGAATTTTCTTGCGATGCAGTCCCAAAAATTCATGGAAACAGATCGTCTTTGGTGGAAAGGTCTTGCCCGCATCATGGAAGCCAAGGGTTACATCAAACAGATGGATAGCAAGGTAAACTACAATACGAAGGCTAGAGCCACATATTCCAGTTTACGAACTGTTGAAACTCTGTTGCTGGTTTTGTGTTTGCGTGCAGGCTCGTCGAGTTGAGATTACATTTATAGAGCCAACAGCAAAAGGGAAGAAGCAACTTGATTTCCAAGACGACACACCACTCTATGTATATCCAGAAGCCGACATGCTGGTTTCGTTGGAACAGAATACAACATACCGTGGATTCTCTGACTGGGGAAAAGGATGGGCCGATCCTGAGATCCGGCGACATCGGTTAGAGACAATGAAACGTCCAAGAGAAAGGAAACCTCGAAGAGAACGATCACGACAACAACAACAACGTCCTTTCAAGTTACGAAAGAAAGTTCCATTGAGAAGCAAAGAATAAATCTCAACCCTCTCAAGTAATGAATCCACGCAATATATATATTCAATATTCTCTCTTTCTTGACCAAACACCATGGATCTTTATGGAAGCATAATAATAATTCTTTCTTCAGTTGCTGTTTCGGGATCGTTCTTCGTTGCTCTCAGTCCTATCTTGAGGCAGAGACGTCGAGCCATCGAGAAGCTGAGGTTAGTGAACGAGGCTTTGGTTGCTGCGGAAGAGAATGTGGCGAGGCTTCAAGAACGCCATGATGTGATTCTCAAAGAGATATCTTCTTATTACCTCGTTAACTATGAGCTCCAAGAAGCTTTGGTTGCAGCTCGAGCAGCTATTGATGATGCTTCTGGTTTTGTTATGGAGCTTAGGAGATTACAGTTTAATATTTTAAACTCTCTTTCTTAATCAAGTTTTTTTTTTGTTGTAATCGAATCATTTGAATGGGCCCAATCAAGTTTTATAGTTTCATACGTTTTGAATAATGTTTAAAAAGGTGCCATATTAAACATTATTAAACTTTGTTGTTGTTAAAAAAAAAGAAGATAAAGTTTGTTTATCGTGGGGTATGAATCTAACGGCTGATGATACTTGAGACTTGAGTGTTTATTTCCTCCCTCCGTAGCACGTAAATACGACGACCATCGTGTCACAGTGACCGTTGGATTAAACATCAACAAGATACAATCTGAACGGATAACGTCATTAAACCCGGATTGCCAGCGTGGCAGTACATGGGGTTATATACACACACATTGTTGAGTCCTTCATTTCCGCAAATCGCAAAACGTCACGAACCGAAAAAAGGGAAAAGCTTGGCTTTAAGATCCGTTTGTTAAGAATCATCATCTGTTTCCAATGGAGTCGTCACCAGCATCAGCAGCGAAGCCAGCGAGAGGTGCAGGAGGAAGACGTGGAGGTGATCGGAAGAAGAGTGTTTCCAAGTCCGCTAAGGCTGGTCTTCAGTTTCCCGTCGGTCGTATCGCTCGTTACTTGAAGAAAGGACGGTATGCTATTAGGTATGGCTCCGGTGCTCCCGTTTACCTCGCCGCTGTTCTCGAGTACCTCGCCGCCGAGGTAATTCTAGATCTCATTCTCTACATGCCTCTGATTTTGATTTCCGGATGTGCATTTAGAGAAATGGTTCCTAGGACATGGAATTAGGGTTTGTGCAAGGAAGCTATCGATTATCAGATCTAAATCTATCGCAACGGAATCCAGATTTAGTCTGTGGATCTTCTTAATTTCGAGTTTCCATATTCTGATCTAACGAATCTGCAACTCTCTCCATTTCGTCGGTGTCAGGTTCTGGAGCTGGCTGGAAACGCAGCGAGAGACAACAAGAAGAACAGGATAAACCCTAGGCATCTGTGCTTGGCGATAAGGAACGACGAAGAATTGGGGAAATTGCTTCACGGAGTCACCATCGCTAGCGGAGGCGTTCTTCCAAACATCAACCCGATTCTTCTTCCTAAGAAAGCTGCTGCTTCTTCCCAAGCTGAGAAAGCTTCACCTGCTACCAAATCCCCCAAGAAGGCTTAAGATCTTTCTAAGGAATCGCTGTTTTTAGGCTGTTGCTTTTGGTTTATATCGGTCTAGAAGAAAGAACACCTTGTTTTTTATTTCCTTCTGTTGTTTAGGGATTGTGTAGCTTTCTCAGGCGAAGATTGTGGTTGACGCCATTTGTAATGAAATATCTAATTTCTGGGTCTCTTCTCAGTTTTCAGCCTAATCAATTCAATAATTTCTAGATTTCCGAAGATGTTTTTAAGTTGATCAATGTTTCTAAGCTGCTGCTTTTGGTTACATCGATCAAGAAGAACATCTTGTTTTTGTTGTTGTTTAGGGATCGTGTAGGTTTTTCTTTTTGGTTGTCTACGAAACCAAGCGAAAATTATGGTTGACGGATTGACGCCATTTGTAATGAAATAACTAATCAGTTTTCAGCCTAATCAAGCTCAATAATTTCGAGTAGTTTCTTACTTTAATCCTCATCGATTTCACCAAAAAAGCCACACAGATTGGTGTTTCTGAAGATGGATGGTGGTCTAGAAATCAGCCCTAATTTCTAAATTCGGAAAAAGTCAGGTCATTAATGACATTAATCAAACTAGTTTGTTATATACGGAAACAGAAATAGAAGCTGTTTCCGATTTCGGAAAACATATTTTGAAAAATACTTGAAATGTGTAGATATATAAATTATATTAGATATTAAATAGTTTAACTAAAAATAAATATACATCCGATAAATGTTCAATATCAAAATTTATAAAAAAAATTGTATTTTTATTGTTATGAGCTTCATCAAGAGAAATATCTTTAAACTCAACATATAATAATAAGAATCTCATCTAATTAATCAGTAGTTTATGATAATTAGCTAATTTTATTTAATTATTATGTTTTCAAAATAATATTCCGTCAAGTTTGCAAAATGGAAATGTAAGCTTCCAAAATAGAATCACAAGTTTTAAAAAGGAATAACAAGTTTCCAAAATGTGTGTTTTCTCAGAATTTTCAAACAAAAAAAATTGTTAAAAAACAAATTTTCGATAAGTTTTTTAAAATTCCAAAACTGGAAATTCTCACCATTCAACATAAGTAATTAGATAATACTCTCTCCGTTCCATTTCAGAATATAAAATGTTGACTGTTAGCTATCTTACTCGGGTAAAAAAAGGAAAACATGTATGTCCAATTTGGGCTTTATCTGGGCTTAAATTGAGAGGTCCATTAAAATTGCACTTGAGAGTGCGTCTCTAGGCGATTCTGGAAAATCTAAGGAGGTTTTGTGTTACACAACATTGGGGTTTTAGCGATCAAAGTGATTCAGTCTTGGATTTTGCGATGATGAATTTTCTGGTTCAGTTCTTCTCCCCGATTATGATAAACGACTCCTTGATCAAACAAATCCAATAACTCGTTGTTGTTGTTTTTCTGGGCAGAGAAGAGCCGTCTTATCTTCGAAGCGAAGCTCGCTTATTCGCATTGTAGCTGTTGCTGCTGCCACTACTTCCGGAATTGTATATGCTAAAACTAATACAGATGCAGGTAATCTTAGCTCTAACGTCATTTTCGAATTCGATAGTGTTTTATTTTTTCTTATAGTGAATTTTTGTTTCCGTACCTTCTTTGGCGTAGTGGTAAATGTGATCTAATCGCTTATGTGTTATAGGAAGGAGAATATCGGTGGCTATTCCAGAATCTTTTAGAGAATCTCTGTCATTACCTTGGCAGAGCTCACAGGGACTGATTCATCGCCCAGATCAAAGCTTGCTTGGTTCGTGGTAAATTATAATCTCTGTTTTTCAAAAGCTTCAATTTTTTTTTTTATATAGTCATTAATATATGCAGGAAATTTTGCTGCGTTTACTGCAAGAGTGAGTCCAAAATCAGAAGCACCTGGAAATGAAGACAAGGGAGTTGATGGTGGAGATTCGGATAGTCCGAAAGCAGGTAGCGGGTACTTGGGGAGAGATACAATTGCCAATGCGGCTGCAAGAATAGGACCAGCAGTTGTCAATCTATCGGTTCCTCAGGGTTAGCTTCTGAGTTCATTCTGATCCTTGGTTGTAGAATTTCTCTGGGGTGGGTTTGGTGATCTTTGGGAATTCTGAATAGGTTTCTGTGGGATTGCTACGGGGAAGAGTATTGGTTCTGGAACGATCATTGATGCTGATGGCACGATATTGACTTGTGCTCACGTTGTAGTCGATTTTCAAAACATTCGTCAATCATCTAAAGGGAGGGTAAGTTCAAAAGATGATCAGCCTCATAATCATATTCTGGTTAATCCCTATATAGCATGTAGGATACAGCGTAAGGTCTCTTCACCCTCAAGAAGTTAACACCATATTGCCAAGGGTCTTGAAATGTGTTTTGTTTGCGCAATACGTAGTTAATTTATTGGAGCTTTTAGTAAACTGGGATTGTGTCTGATGGATGATAAGATATGCTGCTTCCGATAGATTGTTGATGGAATCTGTTTAGTGAAACATACAGTATGTGGAAGTTTTAGGAGTCTTTGAATTATAGGTTGATGTGACATTACAAGATGGTAGAACGTTTGAAGGTGTTGTGGTGAACGCTGATTTACAGTCAGACATTGCATTGGTGAAGATAAAGTCAAATACGCCACTGCCAACGGCCAAACTTGGTTTTTCGAGTAAGCTTCGTCCAGGGGATTGGGTAATAGCTGTGGGTTGTCCTCTTTCTCTTCAGAACACTGTAACCGCTGGTATTGTTAGGTAAATAAACTCACTGTTTTTCCCATCTGTTTAAGTTCGTATAGTCACAATTGTTTTTGATCTTGATGCCTTTCGGTGCTAGTTGTGTTGATCGCAAAAGTAGTGATTTGGGTCTAGGAGGCACACGTAGAGAATACCTCCAATCGGACTGCGCTATCAATGCTGTAATCTACATCTTCCTTTCTTTGTTGATTGAGATCTTGTTGTTACCGATTGTCTTTCATATTTTTCATTTTTCTATCCTTATGCTTACTTGTGGCAGGGAAACTCTGGTGGACCTCTCGTGAATTTGGATGGAGAAGTGGTTGGTGTTAACATCATGAAAGTCTTAGCTGCAGATGGGCTCGGATTCTCTGTGCCAATTGACTCAGTCTCCAAAATCATCCAGCATTTCAAGAAGAGCGGGTATGTTAGTAATCTATCATTTGTTGTATATGGATCACAATCTTAATCTTAATGGTTGAGAGGAAGAGTGATACAAAAATTTATTGCTGCAGTAGAGTTATTCGTCCATGGCTTGGGTTAAAAATGATCGAACTCAATAAAATGATCATTGCTCAGCTAAAAGAACGAGACCCCATGTTTCCTGATGTGGAAAAAGGCATTCTTGTCCCGACGGTGAGCACCCATCCATCAAGAAGATCCATTGTTGTTTGTATAATCCTAGTTGTGTCAAGTTTTGCATAATTCACCATTTATATTTGGATGACCACTGTTTTGCAGGTGATTCCGGGATCACCGGCTGACCGAGCTGGATTCAAACCAGGTGATGTTGTTGTGAGATTTGATGGGAAGCCGGTCGAGACCATCAAAGAGGCATGTACCATCATCTCTCACTCACTTCTTTAAGTCTTTATATTCTTGTTATTAGACATTCACGTGTACGAATGAAGTTTAATTGCAGATAATAGAGATAATAGACGACAGAGTTGGGAAGCGGATGCAAGTAGTGGTGGAAAGATCAAATAAAGAAAGGGTCACACTAGAAGTCATCCCTGAAGAGTCTAATCCAGACATGTGACACTTCAATTCAAGCTTCAGATGTATTACTTAAGCTGCAATTGATTTTGCTTACTTTGCTTTCTCTTTTACAACGGAGGTAAGTTAAACCATTCAGGAGAAAAACCCATTTCATATAACGTTAACCAAAGAGTTAAAGTTGATTGGCCCTTTTTATTTTTTTATTTGAGCTGTATGATGAATTTGGTGGTTTTCCACAAGTGTATTGGACGTACAAAAACACAGAGTTAATTACTGTTTTTCATAAAACAAATAAAAAAGGCGCCAGAGGAAATATGGGTTCGAGTTGCAAAAGTACTTTACAAATAAAAGCGTCAAACTGAAACCTCTAGTACCAAATCGAACCTGGTCGAATTGGTTGGGGACATGTCCTTATCAATTTGAGCTCCAGTGTTCGAAACAACTTTGGTACCTCTCTCCATCTCTCTATCTCTCTTTGTTTCCATCCTTAAAGAGAACTCTGTTGTTTGCTTTACATAAAGCAAGGTAATATAAATTACCTTTTTTTTTTCTGGAAAATTAATAAAAGAAAATCCAAGTAGAACAGTGATAAACTGGCATTTTGCTTTTACCACGCACGCAGAGCGCGAGTGGATCAGACTGCACACGCCCACCCCAACCTTTGTCACAAGATACATTTTGCTTACGCCACATTTTCAGTGCATGGTCATTAGAGAGGTAGATTATATTTATAGAGAAAATGAGAGCATGTAAAGTTGTAAACTAACACACATGGCATTAAATATCATCGCATATAACTTAAAAACTAAAGCACGAAAATTAAAACAAGAAGAGAGTGGGAAATTAAACGAAGGAGAGAGTGGGAGAGGGATCCAATATGAATTGTATAATACATGACTGGAACAAACTAATTATCTAACATACAAATATATCACCAAAACCATACTTAAAAGTTAAAACAACATTTTATCTCAACGGGCTTTGTTTTGTCACAATGGGTGGTATGGAACGTAGCCCAACAAGCCCGTGACGTTAGCCACAACGTCATTGCATTTTGACAAAAGGTTGAGCATCTGGTGAGAGATGTCTCCCGCACCAACCGCGGGGCCAGGGCCACGGAAGTTTCTGGAAGGTGGTGGCACTGGTGGTTCGACATGGTCCACTGTTTTAATGGGTTTTGAGTATTGTGGTGGGAGAGGAAGAATTGGGGGCAATGTTGAAGGAGGAAGCTGTTGATGATGAACAACGTTTTGAAACTTCTTACTAACAATTTCCATTGCAACAGATGATGAAGAAGAAGAAGGTCCACTGTTTCTACTCAATGTTGGGGTGAATTTTGGCTCGGCGGTTGCTTTACTTGAGTTTTCTTCACCTCCTAACATGAATTTGACTCTTGCGGTTCCGCGATTACCATTTCCATTGTTGCTACTACTGCTCGGGTCATCGCCGGATCTCTTCAAGCAGGATTTCAGGTTGATGTTTGGCGGCGGTAAGATTGGTTGGTGAAGTGGCGGTGCTTGGTCTATCCACTGGCTCTGTGGTTCATCATCTTCCTTTGCGTTTTCTGGTTCCTGAGGCTCGGCTTTAGGAGCATCCACGTCACGAAGAAAGTACCTTACGTTCACGTTTCCAAAGAGCGAACTGTTTCCTGATGCATATCGAAAAGCAGTCTGTGCATCGGCTTTATACAGAAAGACAACACGGCAGGTCGAGGATTTCCAGAAAACCCTAATGGCGGATTGATCCAACAGCCCGAAGCGACCAAACCTCGCCTTTAGCAATGCAGCAGAAGGGAGAGATGTCCCTGGTGGAAACTTCATGACCAGCATTGTGGGCTCAACCACCTTCACTGACGAAGCCGTTTTCTTCCCGGTTTGAGCTTTGGCAGGTTTTGCTTGAACTGCACCACTGCTTTGCTCTCTTACTGATTTTGTGCTATCCTTTGCTTCTCGTTTGATCTTCTTCTCAGAAGCCATTGGTTTCAACTGAATAGTTTTCTTCAGCTTCTTAGGTGATGGGATTTCGTCCTGACGATCAGAAGAGAGACGTTTTTTTCCACCTTTTGATGGGCCTTCGGTTCTGTTGACAATCTTGACCGGTTTTGAGGGTTTTGTATCTCTGGCATTTTCAGCAGTAGCATCAGATGAAGATACGGCCAAGCTTTTCTGGTAATTAAGTGAACGGAAACGGAGAAAGAATCTCCTAGCAGCTCCAAAAGAAGCAACTGATGAACCATGGAAAGGGTCTAGAGAGAGATCTTGCAGATTATTCAACAGCTGCGGCACATCAGCTTCCATATAGGAATGTAAATGTGCTGAACCAAGCTGGGACAATCTTTTGGCTCCAGCTTCCCCAGAAGCTAAAAGCTTTCTCTTTTCTGGATGGTCAGAGTTAAGTTCTATCTTCTTTTTCTTTTTCTTTTTCGGCTCTGAAGGAGGATTCTCAGGGCCCATTTCACTTGACGATCGTTTAGTAGCTTTGGCTTTCTTAATTACAGACCCTGTGGAACTTTTCCCCTCAGAGGCTGAGGTATGAGAACCTCGAGGAGACTCAAGCAGGGGTTGGAGAGAGCTTCCAGCTGATCCAGGATCTGCTCCAGTCTCTTGTTTAAGACTCGCCACAGCTTCAGATTTCCCATGCTCTGGAAATACAACAGTTTTTTCTTCCATTTTCTCTTTTGATTCATCATCAGCTAAACCCTTTTCTTCATCAAGAGAGAGCTTTGGAACAGAACATTCTTCTTTACCAGGACTAGCTGCACTTGAAGAGGTGAAATCCATGCTGACAATCCCAGACTGCTCATCTTTCATTGGAGTTTGAAGCGTTGGAGCTCTTCTCTGCAGCACAAAATCCCCGTCCGAAGATCCACCAAAGCCTGTGCTAGAACTTGCTTCAACTTGGCCAAATTGAACAGTCTTATCACCGGCTTCATCTCTTCGTTTGAGAAGATACTTGTCTTGTTTTTTCGAATCCTTAACCTTTGCGGTTTTTTTAGAGCTCTTCGACTCACTTAGAGTTTCTGCTATGACCAGCGGGCCACTCAAGGGAGCTGAAAACATGAAAAATTGGAAAAGCACATCAACCACCAAAACAATAAACAACGAAGCAAACAAGGTAAACATATGGAGGACTCTCCATATTAGACAGAGGCGCAGAACTGTTGCCATTTGTGCAATGCAGATTTCAACATCAAAGATAATTTGTGCTTCTTTCAAGCATGTTAATGTAACGT
The DNA here is from genome assembly GCA_900406535.1 of Noccaea bulbosa. Taxonomy (NCBI): domain Eukaryota; kingdom Viridiplantae; phylum Streptophyta; class Magnoliopsida; order Brassicales; family Brassicaceae; genus Noccaea; species Noccaea bulbosa. The sequence continues at coordinate 5,097 of OVBJ01000979.1, read as the reverse complement.
ATTCAACTACTAAGAAATACATCCTAAAATTATGAGCATAGAAATCAGAGGATTTGAAAGTCACAAAACAATCTACTTATACTATCTCACACCTCTGTAACCCATATGATAGCTGATCGACATACAAAGTGGAGACTACACACAAATGGAAACAATACCATGATTTTCAGAAAAGTGACAATACCTCGAGGGGGTGCTCTATTATGAGGTTCATGTGTACTTGCAAGAGTGCGCACAGATTTCGTCCCAAAGGCCTGACCATATGTTTCATCAAACTCCTCGAACAAAGCCTTGCGAAAAGCAGAAACCACTGCTTTCTTCTTCAAAAACTCAAGACTGTGGGAATCACACTCTAGAGGTGCTAAAGCCAATTGCTTCACAAAAGAGAGAGTTTCAACAGGTGAAAACTTATCCCTGGATTTCTGAATCTGCTCAGCAGAGTAAACGGATTGAAGCTCGTAATCCGGCACATCAACAGCAAAGTAATCTTGAACATTAGTAGGCCTAAAGTTATAAGGATTCCGGCATTTACAAGTCAACCCAAGAGCTGATCTTCTACTCGCCTCATCCGTGGCTTCCTCCACAGCTCTTACAAAGTGCTTCGAAACAGTCTGCTGTGATTTTTCTTCTAAATGAGGTTCAAAGGGAATAAGCTCAGCAGGATCAAACCACCCATAACTACTATCCCCGAAAAATGCAACGAGAACATGGTCCATCCTCCTCATGCGACGAACAGAGGGAGACGCAAAAGCTTCATTGAATATATGACCAGGCCACCAAGGATGAGACTTTACCTTTCCCCAAACCAAATCGCCCACTTCGAACCCATAGCTCAATGCTCTCGAAACTCCAGAACCATCCCCCATTTTCTCGCTTGCAACATAATCATCAAACTCGGATAAGAGAGATTTGTAATCCGAAACCGCATGCTTCTCCAAATCTCCTCGACTTTCTTCCTTCAAATCAATCTCATCAGCTTCGGAGCCAGGCTCACTAGATTGATCATCATCGGAGACATCTTCTTTAAGCTCAGGACTGTCATCAGACCTCTCAATCTGGCTTTCAGTTATATCCTCGCTTTTAATCTCAGGAAAACTAGGTTTCGTTTCACTTATATCATCATCTCCCTCACTGCCTTGGCACGCAACGAGATCAGCCTCATCCGACCTCTCACTCCCAGAAACCCTAGCACCGCTATCGCCATCGACATTAGTAACCGTCGAATCGAGCTCCATAGGTGAAGCTGCAGCATCATCAATGACTTGCAATCTCCCCTGAGCATCATCGACGGTCGAATCAACATCAGCATCACCCGGAACCGTAGGACTCACCTCGGGATCCTCAATCGAATCCGTTTGTTGGGAAATCTCAGCATCCTCGTCCATAACGGCACCGAGCGAATGGAGTTTAGGAAATTACAATCGAGAAAACCCTAGGAACTCTAGCAATCTTTCGAGATTGTCCGTCACGGTTATGGAGCAGAAAATGAAAGAGATGGATGGTTTTTCAAAAAAAAAAAAAAATTGGAAATCGAGAGAAAGATTCCAAACAATAAAGAAAAAAAGAGAGTTGAGGCCTGAGAGAAAATCTACCGATTATTGAATTACGTCATAGTGTCCACCCCTGTCCTCACAAGAAATAATAAATTTAGAATTACAAAACTCAAATTAAGGCTACTAAATCTGTGTTATTTCGTCTTCTTTTTCTTTTATGGGATTTCGATAATTTATAAGAAAATATTACAAAACAAAGCCATATATAAACTATGTATTTTGTTAGGCTTTTATTTATCTTTTTCAGCTATTTAAAATAAAATATATTGAACGAAGAGTTTTTATNGGGCGCGAGCTTGAAATGGTCTTAATAGAGAAAAAGTAATCACATTTGGTCTCCTCAAATCTTACTTAGTCTCTTGTGATCACATTATTACGAAAATGCCATTAATGAATCCAGTCAGCTTAAATTTTAATTCAATAAAAATAGAAAAAATTTGGGCCAATCAAATCTGGGCCCACTCGAAATTGTATCATTTTTTTATTTTTTTTTTCAGCCGCCAAATCAACCTCCATTCGACACGTGGCATTTTTTTTTTTTTTTTCTTTTTCTTTGAGCCGCCAGATCAACCTCCATTCGACACGTGGCATTAGTTGTCCCTAAAATTTCAGTTGTACCTCTTTTTAAACAGTTGTACATTAGAGGTTAAATCTTGTATCTAGTTGTACACACTTTAATCTTTAAAATTTTGAGTTGTACATGTAACTATAAGTAATATTTTCACTTTATTTACGTAATAATGTAATCAAACTTTGAAAATTATATTGTCGGCATCTTTTGTATCCTTGAATGCTATTTATTAACAAACTAACAATGAAAGTATAAGATTTATATAGTTAACTCTTGATCATACTTGAAACTTTATTTTATCAAAACTCTATTTTTTTAGATAAATGTATTATAAGCTAATTTTTGTANATTTTTGTTTCAATTTATATATTTTTTAATACATCTATTTTTTACTTAATAAATCAAAGTTTTGTAAACTTGTAATTTTGAATGTTTATTGGGAGAAATCTTTAGTAACAACTAATATTAATTAATTACATAGTAAAATAGAAAATTACACATATATATCCTCATTTGATCAATAAATTATTGGATTAACAGATAACATAAGTTG
>OVBJ01000978.1:25762-36961 GCA_900406535.1 Noccaea bulbosa | reverse complement strand
CATCCATCAAAATATGTATAATCGACAAATCACATATATGATAAGGCACAAGAAGTGACCAATTTGTTAACTTGGATCGATAAATCAATATATGTGACTGAGGATTGATATTCCAGAACCATGAGTCGATAGTTAAACATGGTTCTTCATATCGAAAAGTAATAAGATCTAAAACCTAAAATAATTACCTCTTAGCTCTTGACGGCTAGGGTTTTAACCTAAAGCCTAGAGACTTGTGCTGATAACGTGTTATAGAAACACAGAGTGATTAGGGAAGAGGAATTCGTGATATCTTATTCCAATAGAAAAAGGACCTTTATATAGGTGTACAAGAGTAGGGTTTTTCTCGTAGGAAGTACACTTGATGGACAAGTAAGAATATTCTACAAGTGGACCTGATAATGGGCATCCACATAAAGCCTTTTATAACAGCATTTTCATTTATTTCTTTGATTTTATAATCTGTTTCAAAAACCCCTAGAAGGGCACAGCTGTTTGGACTCTATATAAAGTTCCCTCTCACAGCATTGTATAATTTACCATTGAATTAATAAAAATCGAAGTTTCTTCACTTAAGTTTTCTGAGTAAAACTTGTTTCTCTCTTTGTTTAAGTCGAGACCATTACCTCCTTAGCCAAGAGAGTCTTGTGTTGTATCATAGGCCTTCCGCAGCCTGTGTGGTGCACTTCAATCCATTTCATTATGTGTAGCCTGTGGAATCCGGCTATCCTGTTTGATAAGCTGTTTGTGGAATCAAACAGCATCCTATCCTCGTTGACAAGCCGTTTGTGGAATCAATCTGCTTATCATCAACCAAACCCAGTTCAATTGGTTAGAGAAGCTCGACCAGTTGTACCAACCCTTGGCTAAACAGACCCAAGGCCTTGAAACCGGATCATACAAGCCCTTGACAGCTTGGTGCTTGTATCATTTTTTGTATCAGAGCTCAAGATCCTTCAGCCCAGGTTCTATCAAGCCGAAGCTTTGTTCCCCAGAATTCTACAAGCCTTTGACAGCTTAGTGCTTGTATCATTTTTGGTATCGGAGCAAATGACTGGTATGAAGTGATTTAACCACCCTATTTCAGTCTCTAACCATGAAAAATGATACAAGCACCAAGCTGTCAAGAGCTTTTATGATCCGGTTTCAAGGGCTTGGGTCGGTTTAGCCAAGGGTTGGTACAACTGGTCGAGCTTCTCTAACCAATTGAACCGGGTTTGGTTGATGACATTGTCAACCAGGATAGGATGCTGTTTGATTCCACAAACAGCTTATCAAACAGGATAGCCGGATTCCACAGGCTACACTGAGTGAAATGAATTGAAGTGCACCACACACGCTGTGAAAGGCCTATGATACAACACAAAACTCTCTTGGCTCTCGACTTAGACAAAGAGAAAGACAAGTTTTACTCAGAAAAATTAAGTGAAGAAACTTCGATTTTTATTAATTCAAGGGTAAATTATACAATGCTGTGAGTGAGGACTTTATATAGAGTCCAAACAGTTGTGCCCTTCTAGGGGTCTTTGAAACAGATTTCAAAATCAAAGAAATAAATGAAAATGCAACAATCATGCTTAATCATAAATAAAACGAAATTGAATAAGAAGAAACAAAAAAGGGTTAGTCAAAGATATGAGAAATATAATTGAAAGCTTACCTTCTTTACCTTTGGGCGTGTGAGGCTTGAGTCGAATAAGGAAGGTTCTGTTGGCTCTTCTTTGACTAAGAATACTTTCTAGCTGTTGGAGACTTGAATGCTTGGCCAAATATGGGAACTTTGAAGGCGCCTTGTATCTTGATATTAACTTGATGAAACCGTGTTTCCTTAATCTTCTAGAAGTCTCCTTTAGCTCCACACGATCAGAATATAGCCGTTGGACAAGATTAAGCATTCTTGGGTCCAAATAAGGAAAGTCTTGACGAATGAGTGGCCATGATTGAATCCCCTTGATCCAATGGATTATAATAATGCTTGACGTGATACTAGATGCCTCTGGTTGTAACAAATACTCTCCTGGTCGCCAAATATGCGCTTGAATGTTCCTAAACCCGTGAGCTTCCAAATAAGGCAAGTGGAAGATCCTGCTTGTCTCCTTAGCTCTCCTTAGGTTCATGCTCTCCTTCCCTTGGCTCTGGAGCATCTGGGGGCTTCTCTTTGAGCAGTAAAGTGGCAATCACTCCTCTCCAAGGTTTTATGTTGACTTTTTGGGGCAGAAACGTAGCCTTCTTTGTGAAGTCTCCTATTGCACTCTTGGTTTCGTCTTTAAACTCTTCTTGGATGTGATATAGGGAATCTGGAAGCTCTTGTGTTCTGTGTTTCTCCTTTGTTCCTTCATTAAGATCAACACTCTTGGCAAGAAACAAGTGCATTATGGATCCTTTAAGATGAATTAAGCTACATAAACAAAACTCCTTAGCACCAGTTTTGACAAATTCTGCCTTGGATGTAAGACAAATGGGTTCCTCAGACTTTTGTAAGCTCATTAATTCTTTCCGAACAGCTCTGGAATCATTAGAAATGAAATGAGTCAATGAGAGTCTTACTTGCCTAACACTAAAAGTGTTTGAAACTTGGTCTGGTGGTTTCCCTTTGAGTTCTTGATTCATCTGATGCTTATATGTTTTGTCTACTCTTCCTGCATCATCAGAAAAAATGTGACATCTAGTAAGTATAAAAGGATCTATACACTTACCTTGTGGCTCAGGTTTGACTCGGGTTTGATGTGATTTGCGTGACGGGTATATATCAGGTGGCTTTTCCTTGATCAGTAGGGACATAATGACTCCTCTGCCACGTTTTGATCTCTTTGGAGATTCCCCTATGATCCTGATACCTGTTTCAGCAACTCTTGACAAAGACAAGTGCATTATAGAGGTATTGAGAATTTTAAAGTTCAACTCATTATGTTCTACAACTTCTCTAGATTTTTCATTTAGTTTTATCAGTAAAGTTTTGAATAATTTATGAGTGAAACTCATCCTATCAAAGTGAATTGTAGATGCCTATAGCAGATTGTGTCATCAATATTTAAAACATGAGAGGACTTATCTTGGTGAAATTTGCTCTGAGGTGTAAGTTGGTGTCGGCCTGGGAATGTAATTGGCCTTGATGTGGCTTCTTCTAAGCCTTTATACTTCTCCATTGCACCTGTTCCTTTACTAACAGTCAAAGGCAAGAGCAAGTGCATCATACATGAAATGGAGAATTCAAAAACATAGTCTTTGAGACTTTCACTTATAAAGAAACTACTCCAATATTTATTCAAGATTTGAACTTCACTTGTATACATCCTAAGATATCTTTTAATGTTTCGGCTTTGATAATTGGATTATTTGAATCATTACCAGCTACTATGCTTCTTTCAACTACAAGTCCAGACTGGATGTGTTCTTCTAGCTCTGTCTCTTTAGACAACTCGGAATAGGTAGTGATATGAGCTTCTTGCTGGTGTGAAATTTGAGTAGATGCCTCCTTCTGAGCCGGTTCTTTGCTCATCATACCTAAACCTATTTCAACATTTTTTAGCAAAGGCAAGTGCATTATTCTAGCATTGAGAATGTCGTGATCAGACTCAACAAAAATAACACTCTTTTGAAGACTATCACTTGTAGGCTCTAGGGATTTGGCTTTGTTTGGGCATGCCTTAGCCATGTGATCTATGCCTTGACATCTATAACATAAAAGTTTAGGCAAATTCAAAGGGTTAGAAGACTTACCTTGGTCAGGTGGTTTAAGCTCTATGGAACTTAATTGTGATTTAGTCTTCTCCTCTTCTTCTACTTGCTTACATTGTTCTCCATTAGGACCTGTACCTGTTTCAACACTTTTGGAAAATGACAAGTGCTTCATACCAGTCATGGAGTTATTGTAAACAGGCTGAGACTATTTCAGTCTATTTCAAAAATGAAAAATAGTGGACAATAGCTTAGACTGGTATGGTTAGTGCTTCATACCAGTCATGGAGTCATNTTTTTCTTTTTTTTTTTTTTTTTTACACCTTCTCATTTGTTTCATAATCATTTAAAAAAAAAAAATCATATCTATCCCTTGCACTCTGATATACCATTCATCTTGTTTCTTGTTCGTAATTATCTTACACAAAAGTCAAATAAAAAAAAAAAAACAATCTTGCATAATTTTCCTTTTCTGTTTTTACAAGGAAAACTCTTTCTTTTTATATCACAAAGAATTCACTACGTCTTCTCTTAATTTTTCTAAGTTTCCTTGACAAGAGAAAACACACAGCCACCATGGGAGAAGAAAGCAGTAACACGCAACCAGACATGCACTACAAGAAAATCTGGTTATAGCCACAAATTAGCTACAAATGTTTTTTGAATAGCCACAAAATAAATATATTTTTAAAAATATAAAATTTGTAGCTAAATCGTGGTGATTTCGTTGCTAAAAAGCCACAAAAAAATATTGTGTTTAGTCGTAGATATTTAGCAACAGTTAGACACAAATATATTTGTGGGTATACATAAATACTTTGCCACAACTAAATCGTGGTTATTCGTAGTAAAGTTATTATACTGAAATATATATTTTAAATTTATTAACAAAATAGTTGTGCTTATTTGTTATAAATCAGTGGCTGTGAATATAAAACACTAACTATAAACCCTAAACACAAACTCTAAATCCTAAAATTTCAATCTTTAATTTAACTCTAAATCTTAAATTGTAATCTCTTATATATATATCCTGTCCAAAACCAAAAATACAACACTCAAATCTATTCATTTGATTAAATACTAAACTTCAAATCCTAAATCTTAAAACTAAACTAAAATACTAAATCATATATTATGAACTCTAGATCTTGAACTTTCCACCAAAACACATATCAATTCAAAAAACAATAAGATAAAATTATGAATATAAAAACTGCATATATATTTATAGAATAGTTTAAGATATATAGTTTGTTTATCATTAATTACTGCAAATTCCAAAACTAACAAGCAAAAAACAAAAAATAATGAAATATACAATTTTTTAATGTAAATAAAAATAGTGGCTTCTCATTGGTTAATCTACAAAGACAAAGATCATGTTTTATTTTAATATCCACCCTTGATAAGATTAAATCCAATGGACACAAATCATCTCTTTCTTTTACTTGTCCTCTTCACACTCCACGCTTCTCTTTCCATCCTCCCTCCGCGGTTCGATGCTCAAACCAGAACCATCTTCGACATGTAAGTCTTCTCTTCTTCTCCTGGTTTCCTTCCTCCTCCTCCTTTTCTTCTTCTTCTCTTTTTTCCTTCTTCCTCTTCTTCTCCCTCCTTATGTTCTTCAGATCTAACAATTTTTATTCCAGATTTCGTCGTCACCAATGCTGTGTTGTCAAGACCGTCGAAGTGATTGAGAAGGACGTACACCTAAGGAGAGAAGTTTCGCCTGGTTTGGCTGATGGAAAAATCTCTGAGCTCTGATTTCGCCGGAATAAGTGGATTAATCACCGACTCGTGCTCACCTCCACTACCGTACTCGTCGTCTGTACTCACTACTCCGTCCTCACCACCAGTTTGTCGGCGCCTTCCGTCATATCATTGACGACTGCTGATGCCCATTTTCATATCGTCGCTGATCTATGAAAACCACCGTCGCAGTAGAAATCTATAGATACAAATATATTTGTATATTGCAAAATAATTATTATAAATAAATTATTTTTTCATTTTTTATTTTTTTTGTTATTTTTCAAAAAATGGCCACAAATTTCCACAGATTTTTGCATAGCGAATTCGTCATAGTTTGGTGTGTGACAAATGGTGGCTATTATAGCTACAAAATTTGTCATGTCTAATTTGTAGTTATTAGCCACGAATATTGTAGTAGCAAATCGTGGAAACTATATCCGCGAATAGCCACGATAAGCAGATAGCTACGAGCTCATAGCTACAAAATTGTTTTGTATCTATTTGTGTCTATTGGCGAAATAGCTACAAATTTTGGTCTAAATCAACAAATAAATTTGTGGCTATAAACTATTTTTCTTGTAGTGATGGCCCAATTCATGGCCGCCATGCGAGAAGAGATGAGGGCTATGAGGCAAGAGCTCGGCGAACGTATAGCTCGTGTGGAGCAAGCTCCGAATCCCACAGTCATTCCACCAATCCATAACACATGAGGTGTTGATGCTAACCCGACCGCTAATGGAGCACATATGCCTGTCCGGATGGGAACAAAACACGGAGGAGGAGTCCGCATTGAAGATCCGTCAAGTTCCAATCCACGAGAAAATTATTATCCTCCACCGGAGTTTGAACCTGATCCGCCTTACCAGCGAAACTCTAACCGGAGAAGAAACCAAGACCACTATCCAGACGAGTATGACGATGCCAATGATGACTTCACGCCTATGCCTGNAATCAATACCGCAACACCTACCATGATAACATCAAGCTTACTACACCAAGCTTTGCGGGAAAGGTTGATCCAGAGGCATATCTCGATTGGGAGAAGAGGATGGACCACATCTTCGACTACTACAACCATCCTGGTCCAAAGAGAGTTAGTTGCCTTAGCCGTCGCACAGCTCACTGATGATGCACTCAAATGGTGGGACGGAGTCATATCCGACCGGAGGAGAAATACGCTGAGAGCTATTGATTCCTGGATCGACATGAAAGATACTATGAGGCAGAGATATGTGCCTCCACACTTCCACAGAGACTTACAAAGGCGTTTTCGCAGCCTTAAGCAAGGCAGCCAAACAGTGGAAGAATACTTTGAGGAATTTGAGAAGCTGAGGAACCGTTTGGAGCTCAATGATGATGAAGAGGCTTTGAACGCGCAATTCCTTGATGGTTTACAAGAGAGAATAAGCAGCAAGGTGGAGAGACAAGTATACAATGATCTTAAAGACCTTTTTCACTTAGCCATTCAAGCTGAGCAGCACATCAAGAGGAAATCCATCTCCACCAGAAGCCGACCTCAGTCTACATGGACTCCTAATGCCAACAAACCGGTAGACAAAGGAAAGAGTATTGAGTTTGATTCTCGATACAAAGGTAAGACCGGAGAGCCTAACAAAGACAGCATACCAAGAGCGACCAAAACCACTAACGCTCAATGCAGCAGAGACATCACTTGTTTCCGATGCCAGGGGAGAGGTCATATGTCAACAGACTGCCCAAACCAGAGAGTCATGTTCATCACCGATGCTGGAGACTATGAGTCTGGCGATGAAGAAGACCATGAGCCCGAACGACCCATTGAGGCAAGTGACGACATAGAGTATGCCGACACTGACACACTCTTAATCACCAGGCGCATCCTAAGTGTCATGGTGGATCCAGACGAGACTGACCAAAGAGATAACATCTTTCACAGCCGATGCACTATTCAAGGCAAGGTATGCAATCTTATCTTTGATGGGGGTTCATGTACCAATGTTGCTAGTGTTCAAATGGTTGAGAAATTGGGCATTGAAAAAACCAAGCATCCTAGACCATATAGGTTAATCTGGTTAGATGATAAAACTGAATTTAAAGTGCATGAGCGCGCCATTGTTCCATTTAGTGTTGAGAAATATCAAGATGAAGTTGTTTGTGATATAGTACCTATGAGCGCTGGACATTTGTTATTAGGCAGACCATGGCAGTGGGATAAAGAAACTAATCATAAGCCGAGTCATGTTGGAAAGGCTGTAGCTTCTAAACACTCAATGCTACTAATGATCTTTAAGGAGCGCAGGTTTTGGAGAGCTTGAACTACCAGCTGAAATTACTAACTTACTTGACAGGTTTAAAGATGTGTTCCCTGAAGATATGCCTGAAGGTTTACCACCATTGAGAGGCATAGAACATCAGATTGACTTCGTACCAGGAGCAGCATTACCCAACAAACCAGCCTATAGAATGAGTCATGAAGAGTCTAAGGAACTGGAGAAGCAAGTAACAGAGCTGTTGAACAAGGGATATGTGCGAGAGAGCCTTAGCCCTTGTGCTGTTCCTGTACTTCTGGTGCCAAAGAAAGATGGTTCATGGAGGATGTGTGTAGACTGTCGGGCCATTAATAACATCACCATCAAGTACAGGCATCCAATTCCACGGCTAGATGATATGTTAGACGAGTTAAGTGGAGCCACATTGTTCAGCAAGATCAATTTAAAGAGTGGATATCATCAAGTAAGGATGAAAGAGGGAGATGAGTGGAAAACTGCTTTCAAGACAAAGCAGGGGCTCTATGAATGGATGGTGATGCCATTTGGTCTCACCAATGCTCCAAGTACATTTATGCGTCTAATGAACCAAGTTCTTAGAGCATACATCAGTAAGTTTGTGGTTGTCTATTTTTGATGATATTCTAATTTATAGTAAATGTTTATCTGACCATGTATCACATCTTGAGCTTGTATTGGAGACACTTCATCAAGAGGGACTCTATGCAAACTTAAAGAAGTGTGCATTCTGCACTGATAAGTTGGTTTTCCTAGGTTTTGTTGTGAGTTCGCAGGGCTTACAGGTTGATGAAGATACGAGCAATCCAAGAATGGCCAACACCAACCACCATCAGTCAAGTGAGGAGCTTTCATGGGTTAGCAAGCTTCTACCGGTGATTTGTCAAAGACTTTAGCAGCATTGCTGCCCCTCTCACGGCTGTGGTCAAGAAGACTGTGGGCTTTAGCTGGGGAGAAGAGCAACAGAATGCCTTTGACAATTTAAAGGATCGGTTGACGCATGCACCAGTCCTTGTCCTTCCTGACTTCAACACTACATTTGAGGTGGAGTGTGATGCATCGGGGATTGGTATAGGAGCTGTCTTGACCCAAGGAAAGAAGCCGGTGGCGTTTTTCAGTGAGAAACTCAGAAGAGCCTCACTCAATTACCCTACCTATGATAAGGAGCTGTATGCTCTTGTCAGAGCATTGGAGACATGGCAGCACTACTTGATTTCCAGGGAGTTTGTGGTGCACACGGATCATGAGACTCTTAAACATCTCAAGGGCCAAACCCATCTCAAGAAGAGGCATGCAAGATGGATGGAATTTCTTGAGACTTTTCCATACATAATCAAGTACAAGAAGGGAAAAGAGAACATAGTGGCTGAGGCATAATCAAGGAGGCACGCACTTATTGTCACTATGGAGGCCAAAGTCATGGGTTTCGAATACATCAAGGAGTTGTATTCAAAAGATCCGGAACTAGAAGAGACATTCAAAGAATGTGGCAAAGGCACTCATGAGAAGTTCTACATTCATGAGGGCTTCTTGTTCAGAGAGAAGAGACTTTGCATACCACAAAGCTCTCTTCGAGATCTCATCGTCAGGGAGGCTCATGGAGGAGGCCTTATGGGTCACTTTGGGGTTGATAAGACTTTAGCTATGGTGAAAGAGCATTTCTACTGGCCGCATCTCAAGAAAACAGTGGAATCTCATTGTGCTCGGTGCATTGTTTGTAAGAAAGCTAAGTCTAAAGTTCATCCACATGAACTTTACATACCTCTGCCGATTCCAACAGCTCCATGGGTGGATATCTCGATGGATTTTGTGCTGGGTTTACCAAAGATCCATCATAAAGACTCCGTCTTTGTTGTGGTAGATCGCTTCTCCAAGATGGCGCACTTCATAACTTGTGCCAAGGTGAATGATGCATCTCAAACCGCTGCTCTTTTCTTCAAAGAGGTGGTGCGCTTACATGGAGTTCCAAGGACAATAGTGTCAGACCGAGATACCAAGTTCTTGAGCCATTTCTGGAGGACTCTATGGAGGAAGCTAGGCACAAAACTCTTGTTCTCCACTACTTGTCACCCCAAACCGATGGTCAGACTGAAGTAGTGAACATAACATTTTCTACACTCTTACGAGCTACTATTGGGAAAAATTTCAAGAATTGGCTGGAGTGTATACCCTTCATTGAGTTTGCTTATAACCGAGATCAACATTCAGGAACTAAGATGTCACCTTTTGAGATTGTATATGGTTTCCAACCACTGGCGCCAATCGACTTAACCCCTTTACCACCAGCTGAGGCTGTGAGCTTACAAGGAGAAGAGGGAGCTGAGTTTATCAAGACACTGCACTTGAAGGCCAAGGAGAACCTGGAGAAGAGGACAGAACAGTATGTCAAACATGCTAACAAAGGCCGCAAGGACATTGCGTTTGAACCAGGAGAATGGGTGTGGCTGCACATGAGACATGAACGGTTTCCAGTCCAAAGAAGTTCAAAACTAGCACTAAGAGGCGATGGACCCTTAAAGATTCTTGAGAAGATCAACAACAATGCCTACAGACTTGACTTGCCCAGTGAGTTAAATGTTTCTTCATCTTTTAATGTCTCTGATTTATCACCATATGTTGCAGAGGATCCAGTTTTGAGGTCAAAACCTTTAGAAGAAGGAGGGAATGATGAGGACGTCCAAGCTGAACCGGACCTAACCGAACCTCAGATGCAAGACCTTGATGTTCCTGCGGTTTATGAAGGAGTCATAACCAGACAAAGAGGTAAAGTCTTAAGTTCAATCAAAGCTTAATGTGCGCTAGTCTCAGAGCTGATCAAGAGAAGACTAAAGAAGAGACACCACTATTCGAAATACAAGAATGGGCTGACACAACTCAAACTGATCCAAACTCATGGAACCAAGAAGAATGGCCCCTTCTACCAGTCCAAGCCGAAGCCAACATATTGATCATTTCTTGTGAGGATCTGGTCACTTAAAGGCTCCAACTCAAGTCAAGATAACCCAAGTCACGACTTCCCTTTATTACACAACTCTGACCACGACTGGAGGTAAGAAAGGTAAGTCTTAAGTTATCATATTTATTATCTTGACTAACCATTTGAATTTCTTGTTTCCTTGTTTCTTCTTATTCAATTTCGTTTTCATTATGAATAAGCATGATTGTTGCACTTTCATTTATTTATTTGATTTTTGTAATCTGTTTCAAAGACCCCTAGAAGGGCACAGCTGTTTGGACTATATATAAAGTCCCCTTTCACAGCATTGTAATTTACCTTGAAATTAATAAAAATCGAATTTTCTTCAAACTAAGTTTTTCTGTGTAAAAACTTGACTTTTCTCTTGCCTAAGTCGAGCCTCGTTCCTCCTTAGTCAAGAGAATCTTTGTGTTGTATCACGAGCCTTTCACATCTTGTGTGGTGCACTTCAACCCATTTTAACCTGCCTAACAAGTTGACAACCCGGTTGACAAGCCGTTTGTGGGAAGAACAGCTTGTTATCAA
>OVBJ01000978.1:0-25336 GCA_900406535.1 Noccaea bulbosa | reverse complement strand
TTTTTTTTTTTTTACTTAAACAATTTTAGCGGAATTCTTTAAATAAATTAATAAATAATAAATCAAATCAACAATATTCATTCAGCGGAAGCAAATAAATAAATCAAATAATTCTAACAACCTAAATGAATTTAAATAAAATAATAAAACACAATTCTTATCATCCTCTTCTTCGGGCTCGATTTTGCGATCACACTTTTCATTTACCTGCATCACATGGCAAAAAGAGATGCGTGAGTATTTTATAAATACCAAGTGAGACGATCATCTTGTCTACAGGCCATTTACGCAATTTCTAGATCAAATTAAGTCTTTTAAATAATTTCCACAATTTATTAAATATTTTTCCATATTTAAATATCTCAAAAATAATTACTCCCTCTGTCCCAAATTATAAGCAGTTGGGCAAAATGTATCTGAAAAAAAGTGGATGTATCTGGACTGAATTCCATCCAAATACATCCACTTTTTTTCAGATACATTTTCCCCAACTGCTTATAATTTGGGACAGAGGGAGTATTAAATAATTCTGCAAATTAAATGATAATATTAATTAATTATTAAATCTAAAATATTAATTAAACCAATTAAATCCATCAAACCGGATTAAACCAACCAATTTCCAATTCCAGTTGAATTAAGTTAAACCGACTGTTAACCGGCCAGTGTCGACCGACGTCCGCTTCGTATCGATCGACACCTGCTTGACAGGTCGATCCCAAAAGCGACGAATCACACCACAAACACGGAAAATATGAATCAAACATCACAAAACCGATCAAACTCACACAATATCACGAAGAACATCACATAAACTCAAGAACAACACAAACAAACAATCCAAAATTTTCCATCTATCAATTACGGACCTACAGTCACGCATTCACCTTGATTTTGGATTATGGGAGAGGAAAAAAAGATGAACAAGAAAGATTCAGCCACAAAACTCCACAAAATCGCACCAAATCGCCCAAGAGCTCTCAAAATCGCCTCCTCTTTGTTTTAACCTCTAAAATCGTGCCTTAAAGGCGATTGTAGCCTTTTTAAGTCGAGTCTTAGGGTTTCCACCCAAACCGAACAGGATTTCAATCGACTTAAATCAAAGCGAAAATTTGCAATCGGGCCGGTGTCGATCGACACCAAAATAAAACTGCATTTCTTTAGTTTACGGATGTTACACGTGATTTTCTAGAAACTTGATTGATTGGTTGGGTTTATGATGAGTTGATGTTGATTTGTGTGTTAATCGTGCTATTGGTGATAATTGTTGTTGATTTGGTGTTTTCTGTTGTTGTTCGTCATTCCAGAATTCGCTCCTACGAATTGGTATCGAGCGACACCATCTGGTGTCAGTCGACACCAAGAGGTGAGTGTCGAGAGACACAGCATCTGTTGGTGTCGGTCCACACCGCGGTCTGTGCGGTTCCGGTTAAGTGGTTTAATCGGTTTTCTGTTTTAATTGATTTTGAATTGGTTTTGATTGGTTATTTTGTGTAATTAATTATTAATTGGCTTAATTAATTAATTCACTGGTTTAAAAAAAAATGTGGTATTGTTTTTAGTATTGGAATTATTCAATAATGTAGGTAATTGTTTAAATAATATTTTATTGTCTAAAATTGCGTAGATCAACTCTCCCAAACTTAGATCTTTACTTGTCCCCGAGCAAATAAAATCTATATCAGTGAAAGAGGTTTGAAAGCTTAGAAACTCCCTTGCCTCTTTGAAAATCTTGTGAAGGGTTCCTTTCCTGTATTCCACTTAAAACATAAGCAACTTTAGGTTAGCTTCACATGCATTCGGCTAGCTTAGCGAACAGTAACAAGCTCAGCTAGTCTTGTCCATAAATCCAAATTCTCGATTGCTAATCCCTTGCATAAATTTAAAGTGTGAGTTCTTTATCAAGGGAATATCGATCATTAAGTACTTGTTCTTACTGCTTACTTGACCTTTTGCAAGATAGTCTTTGAGGTGCTTGAGTTCTTTTCCTCTCTCTCTTTCTCTCATTCTTTAGGAGGGCCGATCTTTCCCTACTTTTCTAGGGTATCATTTTATTTTTTCTATCGAGCCCCTTATCCTTTTAGGATTAAACACAGGATAAATTTTTGCTTTTTCCTTGTTTGATAAGGTATTCCATAAGATATGAAGGTACAGACATATGCATTCCTCATGCTTACTTGTTTTCCTTGTTTGCTTAAAAGACTTTTATTATTTTATTCATTTTTTATTTTTCAGAATGGGAGAGAGAGGATAACTGCACTTAGGATTAGACATATCTCATTGAAAACCAAGTATGGAACTGCCAATATGCATAACAATCCCCTTGACAAGAGTTATTAAAATTGATTAAGAGTGGGGTTAACTTTATATTGCTTGGTTACCTTAGAGATTTTGTCAAACCATTATGTTGATCCAATGTTAGAGTTTCTGTTAGGCTTATGCCTTCAGCTGATGTTTGTTATAGGGTCATAGATTGTTAGCACAACACCGGCAAATCTCAAAGCAAGATCATAATTTCTGGACTACGTTTTGACTCAATAAAATAAGAAAACATGAAATAAAACATAAGAAAAGAAAGAAAAATGCATTAGTACTCAATAAAACTCTCCCCAGACTTAACTTCCACTGTCCCAATGAAAGTAAATCAGATTAAGGGGTAAGAGGTAATATTCAAAAGAAAATAAAAGAAAATTCATTAAAACTAGATAGGGATAGAAAATGGAGTGTTGTAGGTGTCCATTTCACCGGATACCAAGTGGGATGTCTAGGTGATGTGGCTGGATGTGCTTTTTTCTGCTTCTATGGAATCATCGCCACTAGAACCAATCTCAGAGGTAAGTGAGAACTCAATAAGGCCAGGCTCATATGGTTCTCTGGCTGTGAGAGAAGGGCGGAAAAGACTTTCAGGGGCAATGTGACGTACAACACAGATGAGGCGCGAGATGAAACATGATTGGCACTCCACAACCTTCTCCAAGCGGCTGACACAGTCTAGGGCTCGGTTTGCTGCCATGCCAGGGGTGAGAACATGGCGTATTTGGTGGCGGCGTTGAGCTCTGACTATGCGCTGGAGAGTGTAGTAGTGGGTGATGAGGAGGGCAGGTCGTTCTTGGGATGGGACATATAAGTCTTCTTATGGTGGCTGGAAAGTGACAATGCCTGTGTGGCGGCTAGGAAGATCGTTGACAAGTGCTGTATCAGCTGAGCCAATGGGGGTATTCATAGCAAAACATGGTTGGATTTTGGGTCCAATGGTTTAGGAAGTGAATCTGTTGAAGGGCATGAAGATCCAATGGGGCTGCCTTAGGTAGAGGCTAATAATTAGGGATGTTAATCCCTACATGTTGAACATTGGCTGTGATAAGTCTCCCAAACTGCACACATAGCTTCTTCTTGCTGGTGAGATCTTGTGCCAAACGCCTAACATTGATGAGTGTCTTTGCAAACAAAAGACCAAGATTGGCATGGTGTTGATGTTTGATGAAGGGTGTGGTGAGGATGTAGAACTCATCAGTTGTCACTTTATTGGCTTATAGCTTGCATTGAAAGGTGCTTCAGATGAGGTGGTGCACATAGCGAATGGTTGGATGAGCGACTTTAGACAACCTTGGAGCGAGAAGCAACAAATGGTTCATTGGCAAAGTGTGTCCAGTTTGAGAAGTCAGCGATCCTTGTGGTTGAATTCCCCTTGAAATCATGGACTGTCTCGTTTAGCAAGCCAAATAGTTTGCAAAGAGCTGCAATGGATAAACGCCCCGTTTGGTCGCCAATCTTGAAAAGTAGGAGTCCTTCACCAGCTGGTTGGTCTCCATTGTTGTTTGGGAAGGCTAGGGCGACTGTGGAGAGGAATTCATTAGTGAGCTGTGGGTATTCGCTGCATCCTATCTTGAAGAGCTTACTCAATCCAAGCTTCCTCAAGTACCATGTGACATCATCTCTTATTTGAAGAAGATCAAGAGTTGGGGTATCCACCATCACACAAGGCTCGGTGTTCACCTTTTTCATGGTTTCTCTATATTGATCTATGTCTTGGATTTGTTCTCCAACAAATGTAACAAGTGCCCAATTATCCTCTCCTCTTGGATACTCTATTTCATTGTCATCCATTGGTTGTGGCGAATTTGGTATTGTTGTTCTTTCACCAGTGTGATTGTTTCCTAACTTTATTTTTTTCTTTGGTGGTTGCATAGACAAGTCTCTCTTATTCATGGTTTCATTTGCTTCGATCCTTGCCATTGGGTACCTACAAGGGAAAATCCTCACAAAGAGACATGAGTTTGTATTTAACGATTATGAAAAACAATAGAGTTTTGAGATTAATAAGGTATAAGGTGAAAATACTATCTCAAATCAAAGTTATGATGGAAGAAACAAATTGAAACAACCCTTAATTAATTTTCGGATTTTACTGTTCATCCCAAGACAAAATTGCTCAAAATCGAAATTTTTAGCAAACAATGTATAATTAAGGTTCTAGTCCAAAAGTTGAAAAGATAAACTAATGAATTGAACAATGACTAAACCAATTTTACATTTGAATGAAGGGTTTGGAATACCCAAAACGTTTTGTGAAAAACTATTCAATTGTGAAATTAAGTCTCTAGGTTCTCTAAACCACCTAGTTTTTAACTAGGTTCAAGCAAAATTCATAAGGATAGTATTTTAAACTTAGGCAAGAGTTCAAGCTAAACAATAAACTTTGAAAAAGTTCAAACTTTGCAATATTAGAGAGATTTAGAGTTAGAAGGTCATACCTTGTATTTGGGAAGATGGATAAGCAAGAAAGAGCAATCAAATTCGAAAATATGGTCTAAGAACACCAAAGATTGGAAGAAAAAGTATGGAGCTTCTCTAATGGAGTTTTAGGGATTTAGAGAAGAAGGGGCTTTTCTTTGTGGAGAAGAAGATCTTATTTTAGATTTAAAGTTTAAAATCCTTGTGAAAATCCTTTTCAAATTCAAATTTGGTCTGAAAATTGGTTTAGATTGGTTAAAACCGGTTTGAATCAAGTGAAAAAGGACTTACATTGGCTGAAAAAGTGGTTGGGCTAATGGCCGAGCTTTTCACGTCCCTATCGTGCTGTACAATCGGTATGTGCCGATTGTATCGGCCGATCATGGCCGATTAGTTCCCGGGTTAGCCGGTGTGGCCGGCCGGTGTGGTCGGCTCGTTCTCCTTCTTTTTGTCCGAACGAGGGTAGTTCCCATTCCCGTTCTTGTATTCTGTTCGTACTTTACGTTCGTGCATAGACCGTTCACTCCCGGATCGTGGGTGTTGTTCAGCACGATGATATGGCGCGTGTTACAGTCCGGTCGAGGGTGAGCTTTTCCCTCCCGGGTTGTGCGCTACTCTAGGCCCGGTTGGAATTTTCTCGCCAGTCAATGTATCCGCGCATCCGTGGTCGACTTGTTCGGCCCGAATTGAATTTTTGGCAGTTGTGACATACTTTTCATTCTATCCTAAACAAAGAAAAAAAAAATTAAAGACTCTGAAAATAAAATGTTACCTCATGGGTTGCCTCCCATGCAGCATTTGTTTAAGATCTATAGCTTGACCGTGATGCATTAGGGCTCAGGAGAAGGTGATGGTCAAAGGAACTTTTGGTCCTTCAACTCCTTTTTCCTCCAGCTTATTGTCAGGTGGGTGATTTACGGCTGGATAGACAATCTCTCCATGCTTGTCTCTTGGCACAACAGCTTTCGGAAAAAGTTGCAAAGTTTTTTCAATCCTTTCCTTGAATCCTTCAAGGTTTTCATCAATGAGCTCCTTGGGAAGAGTAGTTTCACATTGGGAATGGGTTTGGATTTCCTTATCTCCTCTTTAGCTCCCACTTCTAGCTTCACCTTGGTTGATCCTTTAAAAAGTTTAGTGCTTAGTGCCTTAGTCTTACTCCTTGCTTGAACGGCAAACTGCTTGGGCTGATGCATAGGATCTTCCTTCACTAAGCTAATGGTGGTTTCTTCTTCTTTTGGAGGTTCTAGAGTGACTTTCTCGTCTTGTACCATGTCAACAAAGGAATTCTTAGTTCAACTCATGGGAAAGAACATGGCCTTGTTGACCTTGTTGAAAGAGATCTTTTGGTTTGGGAAGTCGAATATGGCTCCCACAGTAGACAGAAAAGGGGTGCCTATGATAATGGGTCTATGGCTACTCTCTCTCATATCCACAATTTGAAAGTCGGTAGGGATAGAACAGTTCTCAATCTGTACCATCACGTCCGGTACAAAGCCATAGGGAGTTTGCGAGAAAGAATCTGCATAGTTAATGGAGATGGATGAGCGCTGGATGTTGGTAAGGCCAATTTTGTCAGCTATTCCCTTAGACATGATGTTGACATTAGCTCATGTATCACATAGAGCGTCTTCAAGAATAGTGTCCTTAACAATGCAAGGAACAACAAACTTCCCTGAGTTGTCAGTCTTTGGAATGATCTTTGGGAAGAGTCTCCTCCTCCTGGCTCGATTGGATTCTCTTTCGGGATATGTTGGCTCAGGCCAAATCATGCAATCAACAGTAGGTTTTGAAAGCATCCATTCAGGTATTTGTTCCTCAATTATCCTTTCCACGGCTGCTGAGTTGCAAAAGGACTTCTTGGATTCAGCTTCCTGTCTCTTAACAGCTTCCATGGTTTGGGCGACTTGGGTGTCTAGTTTCTTAACATAAGCTGCAACAGCATCATATTTGGCATTGAGATTTTTGAACAAAGTGTCAATCTTCTCATACATTTCCTTGTTGTTTCTCATTTGACCATCCATAATCTGTTGGAGAATCCCTTCAAATTTTCCACCTTGTTGGTTTGTTGGATGTTGAGTTGGATAAGAGCTATAAGGTTCTTAAGGTGGATAAGATGCACGTGGTTCATATAGCTGTCTAGGCTGAAACTGATTTTCTTAAGCTTTGGTAAGGTGGTCTTTGTTGTTGTGGATACCTTTGTGGGTAAACTTGGTCTTGAGGGTTCTCTACGTTGGTGCTTCTATAGGACAGGTTAGCGTTTCGTCGATAATTGGGATTGTATCCTCTGTTCCCATTGTTTCGAATGTAGTTCACATCTTCTTCATTGAAATCATTAGAGAAATCTCCCATGCATTCACTAGAATGGTCATCGGTCGCATCACTTATCCCCTCTATAGCATGAATGTGTTTCAACTATCCTTTAAGAACTTGAGCCATCATGTTCTTAAGTTCAGCCATTTGAGAAGCATCAGGGGTATTGGTGGTGGTGCAACTTGATCTATCATAATCAGGGCAATTATTGCAATCACTAGCTGCAATATTTTCTATCAAAATTTTAGCTTCATCAACTGTCTTGGTCATGAAGTTTCCATTGCTAGTTGTATCCAATGAAAGCTTGTACTTGTGGTCTATGCCACGGTAGAAGATGTTCCACAGGTTTCCCTCCTTGAAACCATGATTAGTGCAGTCCCTAATATACTCCTTGAATCGGTCTGTTGCCTCATAAAAGGATTCATTAGCTGCTTGGCGAAAGTTGGAGATCGTGTTTCTAACAGAAATAGATCTTTATTTAGTATAGAAGTGGCTGATGAAAGCTGCCTTGTAGCCATCCCATGTGATGATGGAGTGAGAAGGTAGAGACTTCAACCATCTCAAAGCTTTGTCGCCAAGAGAAAAAGAAAAGAGCTTGCACTTAAGATAGTCGGTTGTGACTCCATTTGATCTGAAGCAACTCTCCACGAAGAGTTGGCAAAGTCCTTTTCTGCTAGATCATGGTCAGCTGAAAAGTTTATGCGAGAATTTAGTCAAACAAACCGACTAAAACTCATTTAGTCGTATCTTTTTTTGAGTTCGAGTCTGGAAATAATGATCCGGCTTAAAATGACCAAGTTCGATTAAACAATTTAAACAACAACTGGTCGAACTCAAAAAATAATTAATTAACTCAAAAGAAGCTCGCGCCATGTTTGAGTTAGTTAAACGAAAAGTCTTCTCGAGAAACAATCTGAAAGAGTTGATAGTCGCAAATCTTCTCTAAAAGTTTTCGCTACTCTCGAAAAGCTCGACTCTTAAGATCATAATAACTCTTCGTTCTATTTTCGATCTTGATTGTCGATCTAAAGTATACATTATTACCTTGTCTTTCAATGTGAAACTATCATTCAACGGCAAGATCTCAAAGATCTTTCGCCTTCCCGTTCTCGACCAAAGATTTCTAATGATTGTTCAAAGTCATGATGTAGTTCGACGGGAATGTGGGACAATTCTAAAACAACCTATCGCTCATTAAGCTCGATTATACTCGCTGGGGGTTATTGTTGGACCTGGATTTCTCTCCTGAAATACGGCCCATAAGGTCCATCTCCTAAACCTTAAAGTCAAGATAAGTCCATCCAGGCCCAGTAAAATGACCTCGAGCCCGCCAAATATTCTTGTCCAAATCCAGCTGTTTACTGTCTGAGCTACTTGTGTAGATGAAGTCGAGCTCTAGCTCGACGTAGTCACGTTCTCAAGTAGGGTTGAACGAGTCAAACGAGAATCTCACTTGTACCGTTCGGATCCGAAAATAGCGGGATTGGCTGCTGCACGTGGACGAGGTATGCAGAGGAGGTTGCGATCTACATTAGGTGCTATAAAAGGAGGACGATTCTTGATTACAAAGGGGACTTGGGAGAGAACTTTTGGATCAGTACTTTTACCACTACTTATTCGATCTTGAACCAACTTTGGGACACGATCTACCATATGCTTCTCACATATGAGAACACATGTCTTTTATTTATGATCTTACATCTTTGATCTCCCAGGCAACTCTAGAAAGCTCTGATCTTTCTAACCGGAAATCACTTCCGATAGAATTTTGACAGATCTATTACCTTCAGATCACTTCGATAACTTAAGATTTACCGTCATCTTCACACCACTTTAGCTATTTTCGTGGTCATTTCTCTTTAGAAAACGATCCGAAATAGACAACAAATTATAATTGAACTATGTTCAGGCTTGATCCCTAGAACAGGGTATGTAGATAGCTCGATAACGAGCATACCCACCATCTCATTTCTATCTCTTTTTCTTAGTTGAATCCAGTGTTTTACATGGTCTTTTCATGCCGATTTTGTAGCCGTTTTATTTGATTAAACTAAGTCTGATTCCGTCAAATATTTGTTTTTATACTTGTTCGACTTATATTAGAATCTAACCTCTGATTCTATAGGCAATTTTTCTCTTACAAAATACACATAAATTTTGAGTATGATTTTCGAACCCAAAGAAAGAAAAACAGCAAATTAGTAAATTACAGTACAGTGACAAATAAGCAGACCCAACAAAAAAAAAAAAGCATACCACGATTACGCATTCCGCCCGTTCACGTGATTCGTGCCCGGCCCATCATTTTCCCGCCGCACTCTTCCCGCCAAAACTCATCATATAGTAAAAAGCCCTCTTTCCATTTCCCTTTCCCTCAGAAGTCAGAACATTCCCCAAGGAGAGAGATTTGTAGCGGAGACGAAGAAAGATGTCTGGGTGGGACGAAGGAGCAGTGTACTACAGCGATCAGCCACAGTTTCCGGAGGCCGGAGACGCCACCACCGTCAGTCCCCATGCAGTCTTGACGAAATTCAAGGAATTCATTCGAAATTTCGAGATCGATCAAAATTGTTTCCCTTATAGAGAAGCCCTCCTCGATAACCCTAAAAGACTTCTTGTTCACCTTGAAGATCTGCTTGCATTCGATTCCGATCTCCCTTCTTTGATCCGATCTGCTCCTGCCGATTTTCTCCCCGTGGTTTGACCTTGATTTCCTTAACAGTGTGAAATATTTGCTATTTAGTTTGTATAGATGTGATTAAATTCCTGGAAGTATGAGAAATTAGGATTCCTGTAAATATTGGTTTTTCAGTGTTACTGAATTTTTTTCATATTTTTAATTTATTTAAGAGGATTAAGGCCCATTTGTACATGTTAAATACTCGATCTGTGTCAATATTTGCTGTTTATGCTAGAAGAAATTAGGAGCTCTGGAAGTATTGTGTTCGAGTGTTTCTGAAATTTTTATCTCTTTCATTTATTCAAGTGTACTATGTGACACTTTTTAGTGCTGATAGAAGTTATAGACTGGAACAATTTTTGTTGTTTTTAATTGTAGTTCGAGAAAGCAGCTGGTGAAGTTCTGGCTGGATTGAAAATGAGAGAAGCTAAAGAAACTGGAGAAATGGATGAGCCTTCGACAACTGATGTGCAGATTTTACTTACTTCAAGAGAGGATCCAGTGTCGATGCGATTACTTGGGGTATGTCATTTTCGAGTATCTGATTAAATGCTCTCTGATTATGTGTTTTCTTGTTTCCCTGGAGAGTAACTCTAGCTTGGCACAGGCACAGTACATCTCAAAACTGGTTAAAATCTCTGGGATTAGCATTGCAGCTTCTAGAGTGAAGGCAAAGGCGACTTACGTCTTTTTAGTATGTAAGAATTGTAGAAAAACGAGGGAAGTTCCATGTCGCCCAGGTCTTGGTGGGGCCATTGTTCCTCGATCGTGTGATCATATTCCTCAGGTTTTTGCACGATCTCTTTCATTTGGTGATGCTTTAAATTTCCAGTTTTTGATTAGAATAACGGGACCTTGTGTAGCCTGGAGAAGAACCTTGTCCTCTTGATCCGTGGATGGTGGTTCCTGATAGGAGCCAGTATGTTGATCAGCAGACATTAAAATTACAGGAGAACCCGGAGGTAAACATCTGTTGTTTACATGGTAAATAGTTTTCAATTTAGACACTTGTTTATGGAAAATGCTTCTGACTGTTGAAGGATGTTCCTACTGGAGAGCTTCCCAGAAATATGCTTCTCTCAGTTGATCGGCATCTTGTACAATTAATTGTACCTGGAACCAGACTGACAGTAATGGGTATCTACAGCATTTTCCAAGCTTCGTCATCATCCAACTCGTAAGCAAGGTTTATGTCGAGTCAGAGTATAGATTGTTTTCTGGTAAATATGCACCAACAATGCTTATGATGCAGGCACAAAGGGGCAGTTGCAATTCGGCAGCCTTATATTAGAGTTGTTGGACTGGAAGACACAAATGAGGCCAGTTCACGTGGTCCTGCCAACTTCACTCCCGACGAAGTTAGTATCGCATCATTGGGAACCTTTTACTTTTCTTTTTCATTTGATAGCTATGCCGTTCATTGTTTCACAACAAACTGTTGAAGTTAACGTGGCTGAGATTTAAGAAACTGTGTGTAACTCTCAAATCAATCTGATAGTGATTTGAGGAAAAAGACTTGTGTTTCTAGTTTAGTATGAACCTTGTTATTTTGTTTGGAACACCACTTTATGTAGTTTAGTTGTAAAACTGCATTTATCAGTTTTTCTTTTCACAATATTGCTTTTAGGAGGAAGAATTCAAAAAATTTGCTGATAGTAATGATGTGTACGAGAACATTTGCACCAAGATCGCGCCTTCTATATTTGGTCATGAGGACGTGAAGAAAGCAGTGGCGTGTCTTCTTTTTGGAGGATCGAGGAAGGTAGGTAACTGCGATTTCAGTTTTCATTTTCTGTGCACTTGGATATATCTTTTGATATATATACATTATTATCTTCAATTCAGAGCCTACCAGATGGAGTCAAACTAAGAGGTGATATTAATGTTTTGCTTCTGGGAGACCCATCCACCGCAAAATCACAGGTTTGTATACTGGTCTTTGTACTCAGTGATTTCAAATATCTGTGGTATTATTTCTTAAATTCTTTACAGCTCTTGCAGCTTAGATATTTAATCAATTAGTTTTTTTTTTTTTTTTTTTTTCTAGTTTCTTAAGTTTGTGGAGAAGACTGCTCCTATTGCTGTTTATACATCTGGAAAGGGTTCATCCGCTGCTGGGCTCACGGCTTCTGTGATTCGAGATAGCAGCACTGTATGTCCTATCTTTGCCACGTCTTTCTGCCTCATTCTCTTTTTTGTGATCCATGATATGTCCATAATCAGATTGCTATGACAAATTTTCATTCATTTTCATTCATTTTACACATTATGTTTATTGCAGCGCGAGTTCTATCTTGAAGGCGGTGCTATGGTTTTGGCTGATGGAGGTGTTGTGTGTATTGATGAATTTGACAAGATGAGACCGGAAGATAGGTAAGTCAAATCTGAATCATAGTATTGCCAACTCTAATTTTTGGTTATGAGTTGGATTGACAGAAGATTTATATTTCACGTGTTGTTTCTAGGGTTGCTATTCATGAAGCAATGGAGCAGCAGACCATCTCCATTGCAAAAGCTGGAATAACAACTGTCCTGAATTCTAGAACCTCGGTGCTTGCTGCAGCTAACCCGCCATCTGGTCGATATGATGACCTTAAGGTCTTGTACTCTTCTTTGTCAATAGCATAGTTTTCCCAGTTCTTGTTCATACAACATATCCTTAAGGGGGTTTTCTGGGTTTGCAGACTGCACAGGACAATATTGATTTGCAGACGACAATTCTTTCTAGATTTGATCTTATCTTTATTGTCAAGGACATCAGGAAGTATTCTCAAGACAAGGTAAGCTGGACATACCATTCTACGGCCTAATCAAACGAAATTGTTTGATTGGCATAGTTCATTTCTTTGATTGCTTAGCTAGACATTATTAATGTTGTAATAAATTTCACAGGAAATAGCCAGCCATATTATAAGGGTTCATGCATCTGCGGACAAAGTAACGGATGATAACACAGATCCTAAAGAAGATAATTGGCTCAAGAGGTGTGTTTGTGTTCATCAAGACGACAACGTATTCTTGTCGTTTTCTATACAAAGTTTTGAAATGTAATTATTTTGTCACCTTAGGTATATACAATACTGTCGAGCAAGGTGTCATCCCCGTCTCTCGGAACCAGCAGCTATGAAGCTGCAGCAGCAATATGTCAAGATCAGAGAGGTAATTTGTCATTACTTTAGAACATTTACCAATAAGATGATACAAAAAGAAATAGGTTGCTCTCAAGATTAAAACAAAAATTATGGTTTTGTTAAACAGGATATGAAAAGACGTGCACATGAAACAGGAGAGGCTGCCCCAATACCTATCACTGTGAGACAGCTCGAAGCTATTGTCAGGCTGAGTGAGTCACTTGCCAAAATGAGACTGTAAGTAATTTTTTAGATTAGCATAGGTATCTCTGAAACTTGTTGGGCCTGTGCCGTGCATTGACTTTGTTAAATCTCCCAGGTCACACGAGGCCACAGCAGACGATGTAGGCAAAGCTTTTAAACTTTTTGATACGTCAACCATGGATGCCGCAAGATCAGGGATAAATCAACAGATAAACATAACGAGCGAGATGGCCAACGAGATTAAGGTTTAATGCTTCTTATTTTTTTTTTTCTTGTGGAGAGAAAGAATCGCATTCCGTATATTTTTATGGTTGGCTATGTATTAACTACTTGAGTGAAAACAGCAAGCAGAAACACAGATAAAGAGAAGAATGGGGATCGGAGCAAGGTTATCAGAAAGAAGACTAATAGAGGATCTGGCTAGAATGGGAATGAACGATTCAATGGTACCTAAACAGAAGCTCTTAGAACATATTTGTTGTACAATATTCATTTATGCAAATGGGATTTAAGTTTGTGTGAAATTTAAAAATGGCAGGTGAGGAGGGCCCTCTTGATAATGCATCAGAGAGGTGAGGTTGAGTACCAGCGAGAAAGACGTTCCATTGTCCGCAAAGCTTAATCTTCAGAAAACAGTTTTTAGGTATTATTAAGTTAATTTCTACCCGAAATACTAAGAAAGAACAGAAGTTTATGTCATGTGTATTTGATGAAGATCCTTAGGTAAACTTTTATGCTTGCTTGAAAGTAACATCTTCTCCGTCAATGTATTTTCTTGTGTTTAAATGTTCTCGACCAAATGTTAAGAAATCATTAGGAGTTAGGCGACGGTAATTTAGTACAAGTACGCTTTCGCCAATGGAACTGCCTCCGAGTCTCCGACGAGCAATGCTCTGGCCAAAGACTTGCTTCAGCCACAAAGTTTAATTCAGCAATTTTACCCCAAAATAAAATGTTCAATTCAGCAGAGCTAGGGGTGTCAAAAATGGTAACGATCATGGGTAAATCCAATCCAATTAGTAAATGAATTAGGATGACTCATGTCCCATTTAATTATATAAATAATTGGTTAAATGGTGAACCACAATTCATAAGCTATAACCATAAATAATTTTCTGTGATGATTTTGTTTTTAGATCTAAACTTTGGATCAAATACAAATGTACAGCTCTCCACTACAGCACATACCATGCACACTTACTGCTAAACCACATGATGATCCTATTTCATCTATACTTAGGCGGTCCTTAATGGCTCTTGGCTTTTTCCTGGTGTACCACAGCAGTTGACCATCAACATTTGATCCTAGGTAGATTTGAGTCACGACAGTGATGAATCATTCGCCTGAATTAGTATTTGGTGGGCAACTTCTCTTAGACTCCGAAAGTTGATTTACTAGAGGTTGTAAACAATCGAGACTTGACCGAATTAATACTTGCTTGATTATCTAAGGACATTCCAAAAGTTTAGCGATTAGATAGATCAACATAGGGGTCGGAGCCACGATAGTGGAAAGATCTAAATTAGTGGTTTGAGTTCTAGGTGGTACCACATTCTTAAAACTCTAACAAATCGAACTTGGTTGCTTGAAGTACTTATCGATTGTCCTATTTCTTAGCGCCTTTCCATCCATTGATTTACATCTTTACTTGCTTTGTTTACATGCTTTCTTACTTGCTTTAATCGTGACAACAACCAAACCTATATTGCTTGCCTAGCTAAATCTCAATCTCATACCTTGTAGCGCACAATCTGGTTCTTGTGTTCGATAACCCGTTACTACTTTTGATATGTGCACTTGCAGTATCAGGAATATAAATTGGGTAAGTCTGATCACGCGATCAATTATCATCAATACCCACTCCCATACACGTTTTCCCAATTGATGCATTGTTTAGAAATATCTCTCATCTTTTATGGCACTTACCAGATGATGAGAATATGTTTATATATCCTTGGTTGATATGGTATGTTAGGAAGGCTCAAAATGATAATTTCTTCTCTAATCTCGAGCAGGACCACAACAAGGTTTAGATGAACATCAGCAATGTCTAAGGATTGGTTCTGAACCAAGAGAAAGGATTGAGCGATGTCAGGTTGATGGATCCAGGAAAATAACAGTTCCTTGGACGGTTTTGGGATGGTTCTAGAAGATTATTGCCAATACAAACAGATCTAGAAGCATTAGTTTGGGCTATGCATAGTATGCTTCGGCACAACAAGATTTCAAAATTTTTTTGAGACATATTGCTCTGATATAGTGAAGATGGTGTCTGAACCTGAAGAGTGGCGGCGTTCTCAATACTACTGGAAGAGATCGACAAATGCAAACGAAAATTTGCATTCTGTTCTATCATATACACACACACACACACACATAACCAACAATACGAGGGCGGATAAGGTAGCACGAAGTGCTCAAGATCTACTCTATAATATGTATTTTGTAAATTCTATTTTACCGGCTTTGATCCCCAAACTGATGTAGGAATATCCAACATCGAAAACTGAGTGATGACAAAGTTCACAAAACTATATATAAATTAGAGCACATGTTTTCACCAGAGGAATGTGAGTGGACTTCACAAAGTCCAATACTAAAAAATTAGTTGAAATTTTAAACGCAATTAAGCAATTTAGTTGGCTATTAATCGGCCACTAAACGGATAAAAACCCTTTGAAATAAATCAGAGAGTACTCTAGAGAGTAATTTTTCATGTTATTTTATTTAATTTCTAATAAAAATTTATTATTTGATGTTATAAAATGAAACTTTATAAAAAAAACATAAACACACGGTGTTAAATAATATTATTATAAAGGTAGTAAACTTTATAATTTATAAACCTATATCTTTTTATGAAACATATATATTATTTTATACAACACATCAATCAATAAAATTGTAGAAAATAGAAATATATTTTGTATCTATCAAAGAAAAATCTGTAACAAATACAAATATAAATAAAACAATACAAAATGGTTTATGTAATTGTTGTTAAACGCACAAAATTGTAAACGTGTATAAACATAACATTTGTGGGAGATATCATGAAAACTAATCAACACGTAAATATTACAGTTTCTTTATTAATATTATGCCCGATTATGTGTTCAACAAAACGCATAATCAATAATATAAATATTTAGATGTTGAACTGACATAGAAAACTCAAAATTCCTACATATATATTAAATATTTACCGGCCATGAAATAAATTAATCATCAAAACTCAAAAAATTGTCAAATATGAACTTAAATTCTTAATCTCCACATAAATATCATGCTTACACAGTCATGTAGACCTATTGCCTAGTTAGTTATAATAAGTAAATTAAGAGCATTCAAACCATAATGCATAATCTTGTAAAGGTTCTGGTCTAAAAAATTAAGAAAAATAAAAATAAAAATGATGTGGCAAGCTGAAATGGAGAGACTAAGAGAAAGCGTCTATGTGGAACATCGATTCTATCAAGCTTTCAACATGTCATAATTCGATTGATCATTGTTTTTTTGTTCTTTTTTTTTTTGAAAAACATTTTTTATTAAATAAAAAAATTAAAGAACTTATGTGTGAGCTATGTGATGTGGATACTCTAATAGAAGATAATTTATCACATGCCACTCAATTTTTTAATTAACTATTCTTTCTGTTTTACATTATAAGGAGTTTTAGAGTTTTTTTTTGTTTTATATTATGAAAGGTTTTCAAGTTTGTATGCAAAATTAATTGTATTTTGTTGCTTTTTACTTTTTAAATATTGCATATTAATATTTTTTATTGGTTGATCTGTTTGGAATTGTTGATTAAAACTTTTTTATTTTTAAAAATACAAAAACTAAATGTGTTCTTAATATGTTTGCAGATATTTTAAACTCCTTAGATTGTGAAACAGAGGGAGTAAAACAAAAGATTTCAAATCATCATTACATTTTAATACAAGGGAATAACCATTAATCTAAAAAGCATACTTAGTTGATGATACAAGAAAGAGGGAGAGATAGAGAGGAAAAAATCAACGGTAATGTAATATATAAGATAACAGGAAGGAATGATTGGAGCTCCGCCATTTTCTTCTCGCGTTTTTTTTTGCTCCAAACTATCTGCATAACACGAAAAAAAATGAAATTAACTTTAGTGGTGGAATCATAGTGTATATATAAAATGATAAAAATATATATGTTGCTGAGCTATTAGTGTCTACATATTGTTTTGTTGTTTAACAACAGAACAACAGTTTATGTATATACAATATACTTACAGTACCCGGAAATATGAATTCACAAAAATCGAACATGTATATAAAAGTATATTATTAAAAAAGCTCAGATGTGGAGAATGGCAAGATCATGACTTCATGTTCAGGTAAAGATCCACTGACCAAGCGTAGACTATATACATTCTCATTCAGATATAACTTTTTCTACTTCCATATACCCATAATAACACCATATGTCCATATCAAAATTCACGTCTGGGTTATTTCTAAGTTTCATATAGATGATTCCAGATCTCGTTTAAAGAAAGAGAAAATAACATACCTTTTACCTGGAATAATTTTTTCAGATGGAACAAGTGTAGCCCGGAGGTGGATTTTTGCCACAGGTAAGAAGAAGCTGAAGAGCAACGGGAACATAAAGCTTAAGGTTAAGAGCTTTGAGCTTGAGTGTAGTGCAGAGACAAACAGCGGCTTCAACATTGACGAGGCCTTTAAGTAACGGACAGCATTTGTTAACCGCTGGGTCACCAAGCTCTATCTTTACTAAACCTCCCAACAAGTCCACGCAGGCCCCCAACTTCAGCGTGTCTATTGGACATGTCGCCTTCCCACTGCCTGATGGTGGTTTCTCGCTACCTGGGGGTGGAGGACAATCCTTACCTCCTTCGGCAGGTGGGTTTGTCCCCGGTGGAACAACAGGACCCACAATTGGCAATGGTGGCAGTGGCAATGTGGGCCCCACCCCCGGCGGTATCGGTAGCCCTCCCACTGGAGGAAGTGGTAGCTCTGGGACGGTCACTGGAGGAACAGGTAGCTTCGGGACGGTAACTGGAGGAACTGGTAGCTTAGGATCAGTCACTGGAGGAAGTGGTAGCTCTGGGACGGTCACTGGAGGAACGGGTAGCTTTGGGACGGTAACTGGAGGAACTGGTAGCTTAGGATCAGTCACTGGAGGAAGTGGTAGCTTTGGGACGGTAACTGGAGGAACGGGTAGCTTTGGGACGGTAACTGGAGGAACGGGTAGCTTTGGGACGGTAACTGGAGGAACTGGTAGCTTAGGATCAGTCACCGGAGGAACTGGAAGCTTAGGTACAGTCACCGGAGGAACTGGGAGCTTAGGTACGGCCACCGGAGGAACTGGAAGCTTTGGAACAGTTACAGGAGGAACGGGTAGCTTAGGAACAGTGACCGGAGGAATGGGTAGCTTAGGAACAGTCACAGGAGGAACAGGTTGCTTGGGAACGGTGACAGGGGGTTTAATTGAGGGTTTTCCGCCTTTCCGGTGTGTGCAGGAGCCGCATGAGAATGAATGTTGGGGAGAATAGATAATGCAAATGAGGAAGAGAGAGAGAGAGAGCGATGAGAGTTTTGATGACTTCATGTTGAGAAGAGTGGGTGGAGGAAAGATAAGAAAGGGTATATGAGAATATATAGAGCAAAAATGGGAAGACGGAATCACGTGAACATGGGGCTACTTCTGCAATAAGAAGAGAAGCCCCAAAATTAGCATGGTTGGCAATTATCATAAGAATACAAGATTCCCTTGATGACCCATCGCTATATCTCATCACATGTCCCCTCCTTTTTAACTCCCCTGCTACAGTTTTCGACGAAGGTAACTTCAGTTTCAAAAGTCTACAGCTTTCCTAACAATTACATATATATATTTAGGTAGTGGATCAAATTTGAAAGACTGTCAATTGACAAGTTATATTACTTGCATTTTTCATGATATATAATTTTTTATACGAAATCTTAATAAGAGTTAATATAATTAAGCACATGTGAAACTGAAAAGACATAAAATTGATTAACGCTGTCCTCGCATAAAAATATTACTAACTTTTGTCATGAATTAATTATTTCAGTTATAAAATTGTTTAATGGGAGGGTAAATCTCTTGATTATGAACCTTTTTGATAGGATAGGGATCCATAGCATACCTGTCTTTATGGAGTGCTCACTTTTAGATCATCTCCAATGTAATTTCTCATTTTCTCCTTTATTTTTAGTGTTCTCTTATAATAATGTGTGTTTCTCTCCAATGTATTCTCTTATTTTTAACACTAAAAATAGAATATTTTAGGTATATTCTATATCTAAATTTATTGCAATTTTTTAAAAATTATATGTTTTACGGATTATCCCCAGTTATTTTATTATTTATAAAATATTTCATAAATTAGTATATTATTTAAATTAAACCATTATTATACAAAGTAATTACATTATTTCATTAAGAATACAAAACTTTCAATAATTTCTCATTTATGTAAATTTCTATTTACAAACTAAAGGATAAAATTTAATCTAATCCATTTGTATAATATAAATTATGTCATTTTCTAAAATAATATTTTATGATTAATTATAGTAAAAAAAAAGAAACGAAAAATAAATTTTATAATTTACTTAAGTTAAAAATAAAATAAACTAAATTTGAAGGATCAATATGTAAATAAAAAAAATCAACATAAAAAATAAGGTTACACTATAATTGAGGAAAAAAATAGTGTTCCCTTATTTTAATATCAAAATAAGAGGTGGGTTGGAGATAAATTTCACACTAAAATAGGGTTTAATTAAGGGGAAATATGATGGTGGATTGGAGATGCTTTTACTAGGTGAGAAAGTGTTTTGTTTAATTATATTAACTATGATTTAACCTGCACAATGTGCGGGGCAAACGATTTTTAAAAATTGTAAAGAAATTAGTATAATTTTTGCCGTTTGCGAGAAGAAGTTAGTAAGATTTCAGAAGTTTATAGATTATAATTAAGTTAATGTTGTGTCTCCTTATGATTTAATAGTTATAGAAATAGAGTTGGTTGCCATTTTCATTTTTGTGGTAATGTATGTTTTGAACGGTTATACTAAATTTGATAAGATACTTTAATCATTGAAACATAGTGCATAATAATAGTAAAATTCTAATGTAAACAGAAATGTTGAATGTTAAGACTGTAAGAATAAAAAAACTGGTAAAAAGAAACATGACATGGAGTAACCCAACTCTTTGATCCGACTTGTGAAAGGCAACTATGGACCCGTGAAAGAATATCTTTCGATATGTAATTAAAAATTATTGAACCACTAAACAAAATTATTTTATGCCTTTAAAAAAAATTATTCAATCCCTAAAATTTATTTAATTTAACACGCCAAACAAAGTTATTTACTCTTGAAAAATTATCAAACATGTAATAGAAAATCATTCAATCGTAAATTTTATTTGCCCCGTGAAAAAAACAAATTCAACTCTTGGAAAAAATTTATTTAATCGATAGAATTTATTCAACCCGTAAATTAAAATTATTCAAACCATATAAATTATTCAACCCGCAAAATTTATTCAACCTGTAAAATAATATTATTAAATATTTAAAAGGATATTATTGAACCCACAAAATAAAATTTATTTAACCCATAAAATAAAATTATTCAACCCATAAATGATATTATCGAACCCACAAAAAAATTTTAACCCGTAAAATAAAATTATTCAAACCTAAAAAAATATTATTGAACCCATAAAAAGATATTATTGAACCCGTAAAAGGATATTATTGAACCCACAAAATAAAATTATTTAACTCTTAAAATAAGTAAAAAGTAAACAGTAAATTAATTCAATATGTTTATATGGAAAATGTATTATACCGGTGAGAAAATTTATTTTATCCGCAAAAAATATTTAACTTCATATATAAAATTAGTCAAACTGTAAAAAAAATATTCATCCCGTTGAAGAATATTATTTAACCCGTACAAAAATTATTCCAACCATAAAATTTATTGAAACTAACATTACCTTTATTCAACCCATGAAAAAGACTCTTCTATCCGTAAAATTATTCAATCCGTAAAAATAAATTATTCAATTCGTGAAAATTATTCAACCCGTTAAGTAAAATATTAAAACTGTAAAAAAAAATTCAACTCCTGAAACAAAAAAATATCATTATATAAAAATTATTCAATCGAGCCAAATACTGTTATTCAACTCCTGAAAGAAACTTATGTAATCCATACTGAAATATTACTTTTTATAATGTAATCATCATACAATATTTTGTTTTAGTGCGTACATTTGGTTTACTTATTGTTATTGGCCACCATTTATGTTAACATGTATATACTATTTAATTATTATGTAATAAACAAAAATGAAATCATATTAATTTATATAATCTATTTTTTAAAATGATAAGGTTTCAGATTTCTTCAAATATTAAAAATAAACCTTTAAAAATGATAAATAATAAGCATTTATTCCAGTATATTTATTAATTTAAGATTAAAAGTATTGGAAAGAAAATTGATTACTTCTTTTATATGTTTAAAAAAATTACATTAATGCCAGTATTAAAGAAACAAACATAGTACCATGATATACAAATAAGTGTATTCTCAGTATGAACAAACATATTAAAAAAGAAATTCATTGTTACTCAAAACACTGTTACTCATTTTGATTTCATGATCTCCTGTTTATTTTACTTTTTATGAGTAAAATTCAGGAAATGTTAAAAGGGTGATTTAGGTGGATAATCATATTGGAGATGGGAATGAAGAATATAGCTATAAGGCATGTGAAATTAAAAAAGTAAGCATGTAGATATTTTGTGGACGAAATTGCCTTTTTTTTTTTCACTCTAATTTTACAAATAGATGGTATGACACACACAACACACAGTACATAATCATGGAGTTCTTTGGCAAGAAAAATAACATAATTACTTGGATAAAAAGAAATCAACCCCGCCCAGAAACTTTAATTATTAAATCGATTATGATTCAAGAGCAACAATGGGTAATTTCCTAATATTGTATCTCATAAACATGACTAAAATATTGATGAATCAAATAGAGAAAGATAACATCTCCATTAATTATTAGCTATGACAATCAAAATCATGATTTTTTTTGTTTAAAAAGTTTCATTGCTGGTGAGTCCAGTAGACACAAAGAGAGAAATAGACATAAGAGAGAAGAAGAATCATGTTGATTTTCGTGGCGGGGAAAGAAGATGAGAAACAAATGAGGGTATTTCTGTCATAATACACATTACACAGATAATACCCTAACCATGCCATTAATATGGTTACTCTCTTAATTTTACATTTTTTTATTGTTATTTGTTACAATTTCCCATGTTAAAATGCTCGCTCAGCTACAAAAATCTTGCCATAAATGCGCCACATAGGTTTAATATTTTAAACAACTTTATAATAATTTATACGCAATTTACTAAATTTAGTTCCATAATGTGAAATTGTGAATTGTAACAGATGTACTACATAATGTATATTACGCAATTTAGTTCCACGAAGAATGCGACACATAGGTACATTGGCCTGGTTGACAAAAAAAAAAAATATAAAGCATTGATCTGTAGAGAAAAAAAACTTTAGCTTCTTCTTCCTTCTTCTTCTTGTCCGGATCTTGACAAACTCTCCATTCTCTCAATCCGACATTTGTAATTGCTTTACTGAAATTAATTACTTTTTCTGGGAAAATTTCTATCTTATCGCTTTGTCTTTGATATCGGTGAAGCTTTTTGATGCAGGCACAGGGGCACTTGGACTGCAAGGGACGAGATGGTGAATCTACTAATTGGCCGTACGGCTCTCTCTAGATGAATCAAGCGAGATGGATGATAGATCAAGTAACCAGGGGGGATTGATGGACGCCACACCTCTATGATAAGCTCTATGATAGTAAGACTCTCAACTCAAGTGAATCACACACAAGAGATGACAGGTTTTGCTCTCAGCTTCGATGGAATCTCACCAAGGAAGAAGAAGGTGGCTGCGTTTTATTTCCTAAGAAAATAAGGTTCTTTATTGATAAGTTGTAAAAGATACATAGCTGAGGGTACTTTATAAATAGTCCAGCAGCTGAGGGCTTCTCGGCCAATTTAATACAAGGAATTCAAATAAAGAAAGTGCTAAAATCTTGCGTGCAAGCAAGTTAAAACGAAAAATAAACTAAGTAAAACTTAAACAAAAATCCTGCAAAACAAACAACAAACTTGTAACATCCGTGAACCAGAAAGTCGTTTAGAAATGGTATCGGACGGCATTAGGGATTCAAGAGTGGATTACATGTGCTCGTTGAGGTGTGAATTTAGGGTTGATTGTGCATGTTCTTGTTTGATTGTTGTACAGTCAGTCTAAGGTTCAAACGGTTCGAAGAAAACGTGTAAAAAGCCTTTAAATTACTAGTGTCGATCGACACCTAAGGTGGTATCGATCGACACCGATTATCAGGCTGATTTCCGGTTTAAGTCGATCGAATTAGATTTGGTTTTGGTTTGGTCGAGGGGTGTCGACCGACACTAAGGAAGGGTGTCGATCGACACCGGTTATTGTGAAATCGATCGGTTCGATTTAAGTCGGCTGGTTTTGTCTGGGTTGGGCGAAGAAGCCCTATTTCTCGAAAAAAACACTGAGCAGCCGCGTTTTTGGCTCAGTTTTCGAGGAGACAAGTTTCAGAGGCGATTTTGAGAGATTGGAGGTGATTTCTGGAGTTCTGGAGAGATCTGTGGCTGTTCTTCCTTGCTTTCATCTCCTTTTCCCTCTTTCAATCCATTCTAAGGTGAATGCGTGACTGTAGGTCCGTTTATCACCAGAGATTGTTTGAAATAGGTTTTGTTATTGCGATTTTGAGCTGTTCTTGAGCTGTTTTTGAGATATGTTGTTGTTTGATCGATGTGGGGGTTGAATCCCACGAGTTTTACTGTTTATCGCATTGTTTCGTTGCTTTTGGAGTTGAGGCGTCGGGACGGTGTCGATCGACACCTTTTTGGTGTCGGTTGACACTGAGGAACTCATGTCGAGCGACACTGAGTTGGGGTGACGATCGACACGGTGGGGTGTCCATCGACACTGTTGTTTTTGTGCGAATCTGTTGAGTTTTGATCATTGCTGCTTTGTTATTGTTGTAATTGTTTGATGTACTGTCTGGTGATGGCGTACATGGCCTGTAGGCAGGATGATCCACTCACTAAGTATTTATGATAATACTTACGCATCTCTATTCCAATGTGATGCAGGTAACAGGAATGTCCAACCGCGGAATGAGGCCGGGAGAGGATGAGGATGTGAGGATGGTTTAATGTTTTAAGTTATTGTGTTGCAAACCTGGTGTTTAGTTTGCTAGTTTATTCTTTCGTTGGTTATTGTTTTATTTGTTGAACGGAATTCACTTGTTATTTATTGATTTTCTTTTTGAGAACTTCCGCAATTGATAATTAATATTTTTTTTTTTAAAAAAAAGCTTGGTTGTTTCATTTTGATATGAGAGCGTATACGGTTTTAGGACTGTTAGCATTGGGTGAACTGGACTATGTGTTTAATTGATTAAGTGTGTTTAGTCAGTTAGTAGTCTAGTATCATCCTCTCGGCCTTCCAGTATTCCGCGGGTAAGTGAGTTGGAGTTTGTGTTTGTTGCGTTTTGTGTTTGTGCTGATCTTGCTCTTTCTATACTTGGTTCAAGTGCAGCGAGATGGATGCAGGTTGAGGACGTGGTCGCGGTAGAGGCCGCGGTGTTGCAGCAGCTGGTCGCAGTGCGGCTGCAGCGGGTCGTGGTGCAGCCGGTCATGGTGCGGCTGCAGCTGGTCGTGGTGTTGCTCGAGGTGGAGCAGCGGGTCGTGGAGGTCGGGGTGCTGGACGTGGTGTACCAGAGGTCTCGGCAGAGAGTCAGGCTCCGAGTGGGGCGACGGTGTCGGTTACCCAGTCAGTCTCGTTGGCCGGTGGGGCTAACTTTGGTGCCGGTGGTGGCGCGGGCGTCGGTGGTGACGCAGGGGCTGGGGCGGCTCCCGGTGGTGGGGGTGCGGCTCTAACTCAGGGAGATTTGATAGTGGGGTTACTGACGCAGATTTTGGCTCATCTTCCAGAGGCGGTACCACAGCAGGCTCCGGTTGCACCTCCAGTGGCTGGGGCACAGGCAGGTGCTGGTTTTGTTGAGCAGCAGGAGGCGGTGGGTTTTGTTGGGCAGCAGGGAGATGCAGAGGATTGGCACGCCGACGTTTGAGGGCTGTGTCACTCCA